>JAOQMP010058827.1:0-10672 GCA_027563575.1 Erythroxylum pedicellare | reverse complement strand
ATTTTCATTACAAAACTGTAACTGAAGAAGATAAAGTTACATGTAAATACACTTGCTTTCCAGGGCATTATATTTACATAACTCCAACATATAGGTTATATGATACCCATGTCTAAAAACTTACTACCTCCTTTTTGACCACTTCCTTAATGTCAGGGTTCATCCTATGTTGACATTCCCTCACAACTCTACTTCCTTCTTCAAAGTTTATCTTATGCATATACATATTTGGGTTTATACCTCGAATGTCAGATATTTACCATCCCATGGCCTTCATTTGCTTCCTAACAGTCTCAACCACCTTACTTTCTTGTTCCTCATCTAATTTATTGGAAATGATGATGGGTAGAATTTGACCTTTTCCTAGAAAGGTATATTGGAGATGTGTGGGTAAAGGTTTAAGCTCTAAGGATGGTGGTTTCTCTGTGGATGGTAGTATGGGGGCTGCAGTTCATACTAATATTTCTTGATGGGTCTAAATACCCGACTCCCCCATTTCAATGTCTCCTTCAGACTCAGCTTTGTTCACCTTTCTAGCTTCATTACCTGTCTCCACTTCTACTGATTTAACTTCTGCAAACCAGTTTTGCTCTTGCAGACTTTCATATGCAAAGACAATTTTTATGCAAGCTTTGCTTTCCTCATATTCTTCAATGCTTTGTTCATATTGAACTCCACTTGTCTTTACCAATTTGAAGGGTCAATTTACCTTTATGAACATCAATCAATATTTTACGTATGTTCATGAAAGGTCATCCAAGAATTACTGGAAAATTCTTGTCTTCTTTGAAATCAAAAACAACAAAGTCCACGGGAATAATGAACTTGACCACTTGTATCAAATCGTCTTCCACCACTCTAAACTATCTTTTAACAGATTGATCAGCCGGCTCAATTAGCATCGCAATTCGCTTGACCTTATCGAGCCCTAATTTTTGGAATAACGACAAGGGCATAAGATTAATGCTTGCCCCTAAATCACATAGGCACTTTGCCAACTCAAATTCACTAAACACATAAGGTATTGTGAAAATTCCAAGATCCTTCAGGCATTTGATGGTGACTATGGAACTACAGCTTCCAGTTAAGGTTAACGTTTGGTTCTCTTCCCAAATACGTTTTTTCCATAATATTTCCTTTAAAAACTTAGCATACTTAGGCATGTGTTCTAAAGCCTCAATGAATGAAAGATTTATTTCCAAAGTCTTCAATTTCTCTACAAACTTTAGAAATTATGCATCCAATTTGATCTTATGGTGTCATTGGGGGTATGGAATTTTGAGTGGATATAGCAGAAGGCCAACATACGGAGGTTTTCACTCATGTACACATCTTTCTCCTTTTCCTTGCCTTTTATTGTAGAGTGGGGTGCACTTTTTGGCTTTGTGGATTCTTCGAGTTCCTTCCCGCTTTGTAATGTAATTACTTGTAGTTGCTACTTTGAGTTTGATTCTGTTTTGCTAAGGAGGCATCCCACACTTTCTAGAAACAATGCATTTACCAATTGGCTCATTTGAACCTCTAAATTATGGATGGATGAGACATTTTTCTTTCTTACTTGTTCAAATCATCCTTCCAACCTTTGGTAAGGGGTCCCAAGTTTGTCTAAAATTTTGTCTAATTTAGAGTCTGTGGAATTGGATTTTTCCTATTGGAATCCAGATGGTCTATAAGGTCGAAATTGACCTCCCGTATTGTTTGACTAGGCGAAGTTCAGGTGATTATTCCACTTAGGGTTATATATGTTTGAGTAGGGGTTGTTGCCCCCTTCTAGACCAAATTATGCTCCCATATAGTTAACTTGTTCTGATTTATAGTCTTTCATTAGAAAGCAATCAATGGTATCATAGTCATTTTGTCCAAACAACTCATATCTTTACTAAATAGCTTTTATAAGAGTTGAAGAAGGGGCTTTTATATTATTTACATATTGGGTCAAGTTATTAATCTTAGCTTGCATTTCCGTGATTGGTTCAGCAACTATCCAAACTTAACCACAAGATAATTCTAGACAAACTCAAAAGAAACTTCAGTTCTTCATTTCATTAATAAATCCAAAAGAGTTCATACATATCAATGTTTAAAACAAAATACGAAGGATACTCAATGTTGATATGCCTATAAAGCTAACCAAAATATTCACTAACTTAATACAAAAGTCTCTAACTATCTTGGAGTTTCCGATGCCTTGTAAAGATCGCTAACCTTCTCATTCTACACTTGAGGAGTGAATAGTGGGGTGAGCTATAAAGCTTAGTGGCTAATATATTTATAATCATCGGTAATGAGCCACACATTCAAGCATACGTACATATATTTATCCAGCAATTCATTACTCAACAATTCAAACTCACAACTCATAGTTAACAATATATCCTTACCTAGAATATATCATGTAATTATTCATCACAACATAACACTCAATTATGGATCATGCTTAACAAATCAATGATGACATGTACAACAAATAGCTCGAGAGTTTCATGGAATAAAACAGATAAACTAAAGTTTATACTGTGAACAAAACGAGTCCGATTTCTTAAGATCTCGTGGCCTCAAGCGGGCAGCCGGAAGAAGGATATAGGTCAACGTGCACTTGACTAATGAAATGTTCCTCTCTTGCCTAAACACATTTAAATTTCAATGCTTAACTCATTTCACACACATTCATACTTTTCATGCTCATCATGCCTTTTCCTCTTTTCATTTATACAAAATTCCATGACATTTTTCAAGGCATAACATGATCATAATCCCAACGCATTTATAGTAATTTCCATAATTCAAAATAAGAAATTTAACACACAATATACAAGCAAGACAATTTGCCCATATTACACAACAACTATAAATATATTACCCACCTAATTTCGCTTGATAATCCAAGTTCAATGTTGTCTTTCCTCTTGCTCTTAGATAAGGTTTGATTGGTTTCCTATAACAAACCAAGTTCTCATTCAAACAACATTTAAAGGAAATTCATAAGGCTTTAATAATAAAAAATGCTAAAGTTGAACTATAGCCCTTTCAAAATCCATCCTTTCGAGTCAATTTTCCATGATCATTCTGATCAAGTAAATGAAGAAATTTGGTAACACTTACTTTTAGAAAAATCTTTTTTCACTGTCTTAAGTTTTTAATGACATAAAAAGCATTCAATTTGGTTTAGAAATCTGAAAGTTATACCCCAAACATGTTGGGACTGTTCTTATGCTGAAACAATATTCTATACTCAAATTCCATCCGAAAATAAAGGTTCTTATAGACTGAATTAAAATTTGATTTCCTTAGAAAATTTGTATTCCTATGTCTTTAGTTTACTTCAAATCAAAAATTACTGAATTTGAATAATTACACAAAAAGTTATTCCTAAAATAACAAAGCATGCTCTGTGTAGGAAAGGTGATTTCACCGCGGCGAAACCCAGAAGTTCACCGCAGTGAACTTTCACAGAAACCTACTCCGAGAATAAGTTTTGTTACTTTTTTTATCTTTTTACTTCCCACATTTCGCATATAACCCATCTTAAACCTAATCCATCTCTTCTACTTCATTTCAACCCAATATCATTAACAAATACATCATGATCTATCTTTTATAATTGACCCTAAAAGAGAGCATTTGCCTATATCATTCATCAACAACCTTGTACACACATTCAACTTCATTTGAGTTTCATTTAACCAAACCTATGAAATTTAAAGCATAAATTACTTGTTGAAGCTTCAAATTCTTCAAACTCTTCAAGATATCCAAAAACCCTAGTCTCTATTTAATCTCTCTTTTGTATCTAAGCAAGAAGAAAGATGATAAACTTACCTTTAACAAATTGATTTCTTTTCTTTTTCTTCTTCTTTCTTCTTCCTCCCAAGCCTTCCATGATTTTCCTCTCTTCTTCTCCCTCTTTGATTTTCTTCTCTTCTTTCTCTTTCTCCCAGGATACTTCTCTTCTTCTTCTAAGCTAAGACATATTTTTATTCTTATTTTTCCCATTTTGCCCATCACTCACTTGGTTCTTCCAATTCTACCCCCTTCTTTTGTCTTTTATGCCTCTAACTCCTTTAATCCACTTAACACCATATAAATTCTAAGTTAATTCTAATCTTTCCATCAAATTCTAATCTCTATTCATGCTTATTAAATTTAATGACCTAATTCTAAAATAAATAAATAAACAAAAAAAAACAAAACATAAATAAATAAATAATTAATTAAACAAATAAATTGATAATAATTGAAAAAATTTTCAAGCTCCAACAATTCTCCCCTCTTAAAAGAATTTCGTCCTCAAAATTCTTACTTGAGTCCACAAAGAGGTGTGGATACTTCTCCTTCATTGCTTCCAAAGGCTACCATATAGCCTCCTCGGTCGAATGGTTCTTTCATAAGACTTTAAATAGTTTCACAACCTTGTTTCTTAAAACCTTTTCCTTCAAATCTAGGATCTCCACTGATTGCTCCTCATAAGTCAAATCCTCCCTTAATTGAACCTCTGAAGGTTGAACTATGTGTGAAAGATCGGATCGATACCTCCTCAATATTGATATATGGAAGAGATTGTGAATCTTAGACAATTTCCGTGGCAAAGCTAACTTATAGGCCAAATGTCCAATCTTTTCAATGATCTCATAAGGACCTATATATCTCGGACTAAGCTTGCATTTCTTACCAAACCTCAAAACCCCTTTCCAAGGAGAAGCTCTAAGAAACACTTTGTCTCCAACTTCAAATTCCATCTCTTTTCTATGTGCATCCGCATAGCTCTTCATTTTGTCTTGAGCTGCTTTAAGTCTCTGTTTCACCAATTTAATCTTATCAACTTTGAATTGTACCAACTCAGGTCCGAAAAGTCTCCTTTCACCTTTCTCATCCTAACAAATAGGAGTTTTGCACCTCATACTATACAAAGCTTCATAAGGTGCCATCTGAATTCCTGAGTGATAGGAATTATTGTAAGCAAATTCGATTAAAGGCAAATGATCATCTTATGAGCCTTTGAAATCCATGACACAACCTCTCAACATTGCCTCCAAAGTCTGTATTGTCCTCTCTGATTGTCCATCAGTCTGTGGATGGAAAGTTGTACTAAAGTGAAACTTAGTTCCCAAAGCCTCCTATAAGCTTTCCCAAAATCTAGAGGTGAACCTAGGATTTCTATCCGAAACTATAGAACTTGGAATCTCATATAGTCTGATTATTTCATCCACATATTTCTTGGCCAAAGCATTTAAAGAATTTGTTTGCTTAATTGGTAAGAAATGTGCTGACTTGGTTAGCCTATCCACAATTACCCATATTGCATTATGTTTCCCGTGGGTTCTTGGCAATCCTGTCAATAAATCCATCAAAATCTTTTCCCACTTCCATTCCAGAATAGGCAAAGGTTTAAACTTGCCTGAAGGTGCCTGGTATTCAGCCTTGACTTGCTGACACACTAAGCATCTTTTGGTATACTCTGCATCATCCTTCTTTATTCCTTTCCACCAAAAGTGTTCTTTTAAATCTCTATACATTCTAGTACTCCCCAGGTGCATTGCATCGAGAGCATTGTGCACCTCATCAAATATCTCATGTTTCAACTCTAATATGTCTGGAACACACAATCTGTTACCTACCACCATCAGTCCATCTTTTCTTATCTCTAATTCCAAAGGTTTACCATTTTTAATCAACTTTTTGAGTCTTCTTAAATACTCATCTTGTTCCTGTAATTCCTTAATCTTTTCATTCAACACTAGCCTTACTCTAAAGTTAGCCAATATACAGCCAAATTTTTCTTGCTTCAATGTCACTCTAAGTTAGGTTAATTCCTTTAACAAAGAAAAATACACCATCTCCATATGTGTCATAGTAGATTTCCTACTCAATGCATCTGCTACTACATTAGCTTTCCCTAGATGATATTTAATCATCAAGTCATAATCCTTTAATAGTTATAACCATGTTCTCTGTCTCAAATTCAACTCTTTCTGACTCATTAGATACTTAAGACTCTTATGGTTTGTAAACACCCTGGTGGTGACTCCATATAAATAATGTCTCCATATCTTCAATGCAAAAATTATGGCAGCTAACTCTAAGTCATGCGTAGCATAATTCATCTCATATGGTTTCAATTTCTTTGAAGCATTGGCAATCACTTTATCTTCTTACATTAACACACAACTCAATCCCTTCCTGGAGGCATCACTATACACTGTATATACATCATTACTCAAAGGCAAAGTCCAAATCGGTGCAGTTGTGAGCCTATTCTTCAATTCCTCAAAACTGCTCTGGCACTCCTTGGTCCACACAAACTTCTAATTGTTCCTTGTCAGTTTGGAAAGTGGAGTTGCTATCATAGAAAAGCCCTCCATAAACCTCATGTAATATCCAGGTAAACCCAAGAAACTTCTCACTTCAACTACATTTTTAGGTGCTTCCCATTTTACAACCTCTTCTATCTTTCTCGGATCCATATGTACTCCTTGGTCTAAAATCACAGGTCCAAGAAATGCCACTTCCTTAAGCCAAAATTCAAATTTTCCAAATTTGGCATATAACTCATTCTTCCTCAATGTCTCCAAAGAAGTTTTTAAATGTTCTTCATGGTCCTTATCACTTTTGGAGTAAACCAATACATCATCAATAAAGACAATGATAAATTGGTCTAAGAAAGACTTAAAAACTCTGTTCATTAAGTCCATAAAAGCTGCAAGGGCATTCTTCAATCCGAAGGGCATAAATAAGAACTCAAAATGCCCATACCGTGTTCTAAAAGCAGTCTTTGAGACATCTTACTCCTTTATCCTCAACTAATGATAACTCGATCTCGAGTCTATCTTGGAGAAGACTTTTTCCCCTTGTAATTGATCAAACAAATCATCTATACATGGGAGTGGATATCTATTCTTGATGGTGACATGGTTAAGCTTCCTATAATTTACACACATTCTCAATGATTCATCTTTCTTCTTCACAAAAAGGACCAGAGCTTCCCGAGGTGAAGAGCTCGGCCTAATATAACCTTTCTCCAACAACTCTTCCAATTGTTTCTTAAGCTCCTTCAATTTCGCTGGAGCCATTTGATAAGACAGAATTGAGATCGGTGCAGTACCTAGAAGAAGTTCAATTGGAAACTCAATTACACTTAGTGTAGGTAGTCTTGATAATTCCTCTGGAAAGACATTCGAAAATTCTATGACCACAGGAATTTCTTCTTACTTCCCTCCATCTTCCTTCATGTCTACCACATAGGCCAAAAATGTTTCATACCCTTTCCTCGTCATTTTCTCTGCTAGTAGAGCCAAAACAACTCTAGGCAGGCTTGACTTTTTGTCTCCCACAAACATCACCTTTCTCCCGTCATCTAACTCAAACTCTACTATCTTCCATTTGCAATCCAAATTAGCATTATACTCCTCTAACGTGTCCATACCTAAAATCGCATCTAATCCTCCCATCTTCAATGGCATTAGATTCACCACTAATCATTCTCGTCCAATACATATCTCACAGTCTCTATAAACTTGACTAATCATAATGTACTGGCTAATTGGAGTACTCACCATCAAAGGAGTATCCAATGGGCTCAGTTCTCTACCATGCACAGTTCTATTTGATGACATAAACGAATGGGTAGAACCTGGATCAATCAAAACAACAATATCATCATCAAATAATTTAATCATACCAGTCACAACTTCTGGGACTGTCTCTGCGTCCTCCCATGTTATTGCAAACACCCTAGCTGGTGTTTGCCCCCTTGATCTCCCTGAAAGACTCACCCTCTTAGCTGCATCAGAACTGCCCACTTCCGTTGCAATCTTGTGTCCCATTGTCTCAGCTCTCTTTGAAGCTTACATCTTAGTTTTCTCCTATCTTGCCCGCTAAGGGCACTCTCTAGCCATGTGCCCTTTTTTCCCACAGTTAGACCAAGCTCTTATCAATCGGTAGCACTCCCCTCTATGGAGTTTCCGGCAGTGATCCCCTTTAGGGATGAACGACTTATCTCCCTCTCCCTTTTACTGCGTCCAACCGTTGAGGCCTACTGAGAAACAGTTCTCATCTGTCTCGATCTACTTGCACCACTGCTCCTCTCCTTAGACTACATAAGGAAGGTCCTGGCACTCCTCTCAGACATAGGAGTACCACCTTCCCTCTTAAATTGTTATCTCCCCTTTCTCTTTTTGTTCATGGTGCTCTTTATGTTCTTAATATTTTCAACCCTCAGTGTCACTTCAACCAGCTGTTGAAAATTATAAAAATTATGTACCACCACCTTCTCTCTGATAACTAGATGCAACGCTGACTCAAACCTACGGCACTTAGCCACCTCACTCATCATCATCTTTGCTACATATCAGGATAGCTGTGTAAACCGGCACTCATACTCACTCACCGTCATGTCCCTCTAAGTGAGACTTAGAAATTTTCTTTGTTTCTGCTGAATATACACCTCAGACAAGTACTTCTTCTTATAAGCAGGTAAGAAGTACTTCCATGCTAACACTAGCAGCCTTATCTGGATCCCTGTCATACTCTCCTACCATTACAGAGCATCTCCCTTTAGCAAGTTTGTAGCGTACACAACCTTCTTATCATCCTCACAATCCATCTGATCCAGTATGCTCTTGGTCTTTCTCAACCAAGTTTTGGCTTCTTCTGGATCTATTGTCCCATAGAAATCCACTGCCTCATATTTCCTGAGCTTATCAAACTGTTTCCTCTTCTTAACTGAGGCCGGAGCAGAAGATTGCAGCATTTGGCCTAGGGCCTATACAAATGTAACATCTCGTTCCCATACTAAGAGTTAAGACCCAAAAATTCAGTACATGTGAGCTCAAAGAGAGATTAAGGAAATGCATTTTCTTGCTTATGAATAATATTAGCATATATACACATAAATATTGAATCCTTGCACAAAAAAATAATTGTACATGCATTCAATGACAACTTCCGTCTATAATTGATTTTTTAAATGTGATTTTATTGAAAATGAGAAGTAGAGGGGGTATAAAGAGTGATCTTGGTATAAGTTGTGATAAGGAAAGATTTGGAAATAAAATTGTTAGTAGGTCTGGAAAATGTTCACTGAGTGTGCTTCGGTCTGCTAGCCATAAATTTTTTGATAGTTATCCAAATGAAATGATTCTTTATTTGGATTAAAATAGAAACATATGTATACATTTTTAATGAAGACATCAAATTTAAATTCTGTCTCTAAGAGTTTCAAAATTTTCATGAAGTTGAGAACTGGGTACAGAACATTGGTGGATGAATGTAAAATTTATGTTCTAAATTTAGGGGAAATTCTGTATTGATCTAGGCTCAATTAGATAAAATTTTCTTACTAAGAGTTGTATATCTTTCTGTGATCTTTCCAACGGTATATAGTATCAGAATTTTGGACAATGAAGTCGAAAGTTATGATCCTTACAAATGAAGATGCTCAGGAATGTAGAGGGTATCATCTGTGATGATGTCATATCATTTGTAAAAACGGATCGTCCGTGATGATGTCATATCACCTGTAAAAACATATCATCTGTGATGACGTCATATCGTCTATGATGATATCATATCATCTGTAAAAATGTATCATCTGCGATGATGTCATATCGTCTGTAAAAATATATCATATATGATGATGTCATATTATCTGTGATGATGTCATATCATCTGTAAAAATGTATCGTCTGTGATGACATCACATCTACTACTTTTTGTTCTTTTATATTCTGCTTCTTCTGTGCACTATTCATCTTGTATTTTCAGGTCTAGTTCTTACCCTCAAGATGATAGAATTTTTCTTCAAGATCCTCATGAAAATTGTAGAACTTGAAGTCCTCTTTCAAATCATCTAAAAAAACCTTAATCCAATATCTTTAGGAAAAGTTATGGCAATTTTCCCAATTCATCTGCCTTTTCAATTCGTCTGCCTTTTCGATTGGTTTTGTCTGATCCTATCATATGTTCCAGCTTTGACCCTTCAGACAATAGAATTTGTCTTTGAGGTCTTTATGAAAGTTGTAGATATTGAAGTTCTCTCTTAAACCATTTAAAGAAAACCTTACTTAGATATCTGTAGGGAAAGTTATGGGAATTTTCCCAATTCATCTGCTTTTTTAATTCGTTTGCTTTTTCGTGTGATTTCATCTGATCCTATCATCTGGTCCATTTTTTACCTCCCATATGATAAAAATTTTCTTCATGGTCTTCATGAAATTTGTAGACTTCGAAGTCTTCCTTGAAACCGTCCTAAGAAGATCTTAATCTGGCATTTCTAGTGAAAGTTATGCCAATTGTCCCATTCAATATGATTGAGGGAAAAATCACGTTTGATTCTTTCGGCCATAACTTTCTTATCCAACCTCCAAGTGAAGTGATTCATGAACCATTGCATTCATAAGACATAGGAGAACATGTTTCTAGAAGAAAGTGTTGCAAAATAACTTTAGTATCAGGTTCAAAAAGAACACACAATGTTGACCTGAAATGATATTTTATGGACAAATTTGGAAGTGATTTAATGGGTTATGACTTGTGTTTCAGTGGTTTTATTAAGTCATAAAATTAAGTACAAATCATAATTAAGTGAGTTTTACTAAAGCGAAGTGGATAAGTGGCTAAGAAATGGACAGGTGTCCCAGCTTTAAAGTTGAGTTTTAATAACCTTGAAAGACAAGTT
>JAOQMP010058817.1:0-10673 GCA_027563575.1 Erythroxylum pedicellare | reverse complement strand
TTGAAAAAGATTGATGGAAAGAAAGTGAGGGAATTGGTTGGAAGAGCATGAATTGATTATGAACATACTTTGGCTTTTTAATCATATCTTGATCTATAGAGCTCCGAATGAGATGGTTCTTGTTTGAAAATAAACTAGAGACATAGAACTACAATAGTTCTAAAGAAGTCAATTTTTGATTTAGGCAACTGACTGGTGAGAGCACTCCAACCTTGTGAGATGCGTGTTCAGATATAACTTAGGATGTCAGGCACGTGTCTTACGAGGGCGGGGTGCCCAATAGTAGAAGTTTTCAAACATTATTCAATCCACCATATGAATAGTCCTAGGAATTCCATAGCCCACAAAATGTTTATGATGAAACTCCAATTAACATTTTCATAGGCTTTCTTGAGATCGAGGTTGATGCAACAATTGGGTTTGCTTTTCTTCTTGGGGTAACTAGTAATGAGCTCTTAAAGTAGCAAAATGTTATCACCAATTAATCTTCTAGGTATATAAGAACCTTAAGTGTGACTAATGTGCTTATGAAGAATTCCTTTAAGTCTTTAGGCTATCAACTTAGAAATGATTTTATATAGAGAGTTGCAACAAACAATTGGCCTAAAAATATTTAAGTTATTCAATTCACCCTTTTTTTGTACAAAAGTGATGAAAGTTTTATTGATGTCTTTAAGACGAGTTCCTTTACCAAAGAATTCCATCACATCTTCCGAGACCATGTTCTTAGTGAGAGGCCAAGTGTCTTTAAGAAATTTGACATTGAAATCATTTAGTCCAGGGGCTTTGTGAGGGTGAAGAGATGCTATGGTTTCTTTAATTTCCAATATTGTTATAAGTCTGGCTAATTAGATTACATCTTATGAAGAGATAGAGTCACCTAAAATTAGTTAGAGGAATGGTATGGAAGAATGTGCATCTGTAGGCTCGTACATTAGTTTACTAAAATGTTCGTAAGCTCCTTACAAAATTTATGTCTAGGACTTAAGGGTAATGTTAGTGTGAGTGAGTAATGTAATCCTGTTTCTAGCCTTCCTTGCTATAATTTTCTTGTGAAATTCCGATGTGTTTCTATCTCTATGTTTCATCCATTATACTCTTTCTCTTTGTTTGGAGAGACAATAATCAAATAATAGAGCTTGTGAGTACCTGTGTAATGCATCCCTTTCCATTGTTTCAAGACTCGGATTCCCAGGATTAGTATATTGCATCTATTAAATATCTTCCAGATCTCCTCTAGTCATATTGACAAGATGGTTTGCGTTGCCAATATTAGCATTGTAGAGATTCTTCATTTCCTATTTGATTAGCACCATTTTCTTCGAAAATATAAACTACTTAGTTTTACAAATGTTAGTCCCCAAATCAATCGATACTCCTTCCTCAGCTAGTTGCATCATAAAATCATTAAATCGAAATGGATGGATAGGTCTCTTCACATTTAGGAAGTAGGAAAAGGTGTATATTCTAATAAATGATTATTAGAAAATTTCGAGAAACATCTGGGAAATAAATTCATCCATTAAAGATTTACCAAAATTCTATCAAGTTTAGTTTTCGAAAAAAAACTTCAATCAAGTTTCTTCTGTATCAGATGAGGACCCATTTGCTTATTTTTCTATGTATGGAAACTTCCTCCCATCGGTATATCAGTAAATTATACTTCCTTTAAACATTTGCCAAGTTCCATACAAGGAGTACAAACTGATTATAGTCCTTTTGCCTCCTTAGCTCTCAAAATAAAATTGAAATCACCTGATAACATCCATGGGTCGGTAGTGGAGGTAGCAATTTTTTGTTATGATTCTATAAGAAGTTTTTCTAGTATGCGAATGTGCATATATGAAAGAGATGCATGGTTTTTGTTGAAGTTGTCTATTGGTAACCTCCAAGTGTATCATCTAATCAGTTATGCTAGATGAGACGATAGATAGAGTAGTAGTATCATACAAAACAAAAATTATGTCATTTGGATGACAAGAGAAGTTGGACATACTCCTCCACATTATTGGAAAAAGTTTAGCATATTAGTGCTCTATCTTTTATTTGTGTTTCTGAAATACCAACCAAGATGACTCAATTTTACAACATGATTTCTCTAGTCATCAATTGTTTATTAGGAGTATTGGCCCCTATTACATTCTAAGTGAGAAAATTTATATTGATGTCTCCCCTAGGGAGAGTTTTTCCTTTTATTCGATCTTCATCTTGTAACTGTCTCAAATTCTAGTGTGACATTTATTTGAGAAAACGATTGTTTTTGCCCAGCAGATACACAGGTTTCATTCTCCAAACTTTTAAGAATTAGTTTATCTATAGAGTTTACATTTAGTGCCTTCATCTGAACCATGATTTGTGGGCATTCATCAGTTGTAGCATTATTTTGCACTATTTCATCCCGACAATATTATGTTCTGTTGCAATTTGAGGTTGAACAACCATATATGTTGCTTGGATATGCTCCCTAATTAGGTGTTGTGTTTACAGTTTCAGGTCCTTATTCAATGTCCTCTGTGGCTATACCGATAGGAGAATGAATAGAAATAGGCTTGCCAATTAAGTTTGCCACCGTATGTATATCTTGGATTTTCCCTATGTTTGCTTAGACCCCAACATTTTTTGTTGTTTCCAAAGCAGCATACTTATCTTCACCATTAAGTAATAATCCTTGGTAACTACCAGATTTGAATGTCATCCCTATATGTATCCTTTTTTTTCCATTTTGCATCCGCCATGTGTATTCACACGTAATTAATCCTCGATGGTATCTAGATCCTCATTCAATATAATGAATAGAATAATATTAGGTAGTTTAGTCAAGGAAGTCATAAGAACACAAATGCGAGCATAATTGATACGTTTTCTTTTAACTGTTGCTTGTTCCAACATTATAGGTCAACCAATATAACTAGCAAGATGACTCAACCCACTTTGCTCTCAATATGCAAGCAGAACATTATGTAAGAATAACCACAATGGTGTCTTCTACTTTCAAATCTTCTAATTTAAGTTTGGGTCTCCTAGTCAAAATAAAAACTAGAATCCTATTATAGCAATGATGAGTCTAGGTCAATCCCACAGAGAGTGCATGTAAAGTTATTGAAATGAAATTAATTGATGTTTAGGTTTAGTGGGTTTTGGTTTTAGAAATAATAAAATAAAGTAAAGCTAAAATAACTAACAAAAGTAATGCAAAGAAAACATGTAATAACAAAAGTGGGGAATTTGGTAGGGACCTAGTTCTTTGGTTTAATCTCGGTCTACACCCTAATTAAACATTTTTCCATGATTTGTTGTTCTCAAACCTCTCTTAGAGACTATTAATTTTGGGTTAATAATTAACCTGAGTTTCCCTTAGGTAGTGTTTACTTAAGATACAATCGTTAATTAAACCTAACTACTGAATTACCTAAGATACAATATGTAGATTAGGAAATAGCATTACGAATTAGGAATAAGGAAAATCGATTAATCAAGGCAACAACCATATATGATGCGTCATTTAACCTAGGTTATGTTATCTTTAATGATTATGAATCATTAGTCGCTATATATGAATTTCAACATAACAATTATGAATTATATCGAAATTCTAGCAATGAGTTTGCAAATAAATGATTCAATGAATGCATTAAAATCATCTTTTCATAATACCCAATGGGTTCATGCATAAATAATCGAACAATAACAAGAATACGATTATCTATACATAAAACCTAAATCAATTAACATAGGATAACAAAATCAATTTCTAATGAGAGAAAGAAAATAATAAAAATAGTGAAATATACTTAACTAGGGTCATTGACATCGATGTCACCTCCGAATCGACGTCGAGGCATCTAACTCTTCATGGGTCTCTCTCACAAAAAATGCTTCAGCCTCTATAAGAATTAATGTCCTACCGAAGACTCCCCTCTCACTCTCGCTACTACGCCTCCCTACTGTTACTCTCTATTTCTCTATTTTAATTCTTGGTCCATTTTACTGTTCACTTACTTAAAACCTAAGCTTCTGTTTTGGTCACTATTGTGCATTTTGTGTTGGCTAATGATGCTGCATTTTGGTCATCTCTCTAGCTAATGCATTTTGGTCCTCCTACGCTACGTCGTTTGGTGCTCTGCTTTTGAGTTCCTTCTTGTGTTGCCTGTAGTTTTGCTCCCTTAGTCTCTCACATTTGTGCTATGTCATTTTGGAGTAAATTATTTCCTTTCAGCTTCCTTCATTTTCTTCCTCTCCAGCGTTATCGTTTCATGCTATTTCTTTCAGCTGCCTCTTGTCTTCATTTAATTTGCATAAAACACATTGTATGGGCTGTTGTTAATTCATGTAATTACATGCAAATATCATGCACATGTTATGAGCAACTTTAAATCTTTTTTTTGGTTTCTTTTTTTTCTTCTTCTTGTATTTTAATTTTCTTCTTCTTGCTCTATGAAAGCAAGTGAAAATTAATCTTTGAAAAATAGCCAAAATATAAAGCTTGTGACTCACTTTAACTTATTTGCTTCCGAATTGTGCCTAAAATCACATATGTGTTAAAGTGAGTATCTTAAGCAATTTCACGTCAACAATTGCTAAGTGTTATGGAATAATTTCATAATCAATTAAGCACCTATCAATTCCTAACGTCAGTTCGGAGGTGAAATCGATGCTGACGACCTGGTTAAGTGTATTTCTCCTTGTATTTGTTGTTTTCTTTCTTTTATGGATTGATTATGTTATCCTTTGTTCAATGTTTGGGTCTTGTTTAAGAATGACTGAATGCTCTTTTTTATTATTTTATGTAATAATCCATTACTAGAATCGAATATAATACGTAATCGTTATTTTTCCAATTCATTTGTAGCGACTAATAGTTCATAATCATTAGGGGTAACATAAAATAGGTTAAATAATTTGAGCTTGTGTAATTATTGCTTCAATTAGTCTGTTTTGCTCAATCATAAGGTGACTATTCGATTAAACTTAGTGAGCGTCTCCTAGGTTATTTGATAGCTTGGGTTAATTAACAAGCTCTTCTTAATTAACTATGACCTATGGAAAAACCGAGATTAATAGAACCTGTTGTTAATCTATGACCCATAGTTCAAGGAGAGGTAAAAGAACACCAAAACAATGAAATATGTTTAATTAGAGTTTAGGTCGAGATTAAACCAAAAAACTGAGTCCCTAACGAATTTATCACTTTCATCATTTTTACAAGTTTTCTTTAATTTGCTTTTTTTTAGTTTAGCCTCATTCTATTTTCTTATTTGATAAACCACCCTATAACCTAAGCACCATTTAATTTCATTTCAAAAACTTTACACACACTCTCTGTGGATCAACCTAGACTCACTACTGCTATAGTAGTAGTCTAGTTTATTTTGACTAATGTTACAACATGTTACCAATCCAGATTAGGATTCTTCCTTGCTCCATCATTTGTCACTGCCCACTCCTACTCATTCCTCGATTGCACTAAACTAGGCAGCACTAAGTTTTATAAGAAAAAGTATGAATGGAATTAAAGGTAACGAGATGAGGTAACTACAAAATGTAGAGTGAGAGAGATTTTCACTTCTAGTTTATAACAAAGTTCCCAACAAACAAAAGCTCGAGTTCAAGTTTCATATTCATTCTTACATTTGTCGTGTATAAGTTTATTTCTATGGCCTTAACCTAGATTAAGGATAGATCAAATTTGTCTCTATGCTATGTAATAATTATCAACTATACTTGTGATATTATTTAGTTCTTTTACCTTACCTAAAAAAAATTTCTAACAAACGAGGTTTCTAACTACTAGATAACATCAAATACCAAATGGAAAAGGAAACATAGATTTTGTTCAGAAAAGAAAAGATTTTGAAGAATTAATTGAAACTTTTGATTAGAGGAAGATAATTAGACCTAAAAGAACCTTCAACATGAGATACTAAGCCATTATATTTGTAGAGCAAAAACTTCTAATTTCATAGGTAGGTAAAGGCCATCTCAAGGAACATCACGACCTATAAGCAACACCAATGAGACCTAGGAAAGCAAAAATATTTGAACCCAAAAGAAATTTCAACATAAGATCCTAGGGTATTGGATTTACCTTCATTTACCTTTTTCTTCATTATTCTAAATCATCTTTAGCTACTCGAAACAAGTCAAGAAAATTGAAAATTGAAATGATAATCTTTTAAAAAAACAATTACCAACCTATCAATTTGGTGTAAGCCAAGTAATCAAGATTAACGTCTTAGAATTAGATAGAAGAGGCTAGTAGGTTTAGGTTTTTGGCCAAAACTTACCATAAAACTCCCTAATCAAAGGAGAAAGCCTTTGTGAGAAGACATAATTGGTAAATCCCTAATAAAATTTGTGAATCAAAGGAAGGATAAGAAGGACTAAAAGTAATGAAAAATTGGGCTAAGGTCATTAACATGTGCTTAATTGATTGTATAATTATTCCATAACATTTAGTGATTAATGATATAAAATTGCTTAAGATACTCACTTTGACTTATATATGGTTTTTGACACAATTTGGAAGCAAAGGAGTTAAAGCAAGTTGAAAGCACTATATTTGGGGCCATTTTTTGGAGATACACATTCATTTATCTTCATGGTGCAAGAAGAAGAAGATTAGAGCAAGAGAATACAAGATAAAGCATAAAAGAATGGGGTAAAGCATAAAGGAAAGGAGGGTAAAACACACCCACGGTCTACTGGAATTATTGCACAGTCACGAGCATCACTCACGACTGTGCTATAGATTTGCATGGGTGTGAGACACTCTCACGCCTATGCAAGGTATCTCATGTGAGTGAGACACCACATGCACCAGCTACCATTCTATGTTTAATGTATAAATCAAAGGTGTGTGTTAGCTGAGGTGTTGGCTAGGAGAAGAAAATAAAGGGCAGATGGAATGGGATAATGGCAAGAGAAGTGAAGAAAGTCAACTGTCCTTTTTGCTACATTAAAAACCCAGTTATTGAATATAAGAGACATGTTTGGTGGATGACTACATTTGCACAAGAAGTGAAGAACCGAGGGCATGAGAAGTTGCCACCTTTCCCATCTTTTTTAACCTAGTTCCATGAGAATTTCCCACCTTTCCCATCTTTTTATCCTAGTTTCTAATATAAACCGAGGGGTGTGCGACAATAGAGTTATGAAAGATTGGAGGCTTGGAGAAAAATTGAGAGGGAGCTTTAAGAGAGATGACAAAAAGGACAAAACTCTAAACCGTGAGAGAGCCATAGAAGGTTAGCCTCTTGGCACTGAATCAGAGGTGACATCGACACCGACAACTTGGTTAAGCTTATCTTTCATTGCATTTTTCGTTTTCTTTCTCTCTATAGGAATTGATTTTGTTATTTGATACTTATTGTTTGGATATTGTGGAAAGATGATTTAAATGCATTCATTGGATCATTTTATTACAAACCCATTGCTAGAATATTTAATATAATCTGTAATTGTTATGATGAAATTCGTTTGTAGTGACTTATGGTTCGTAATCATTAAGGATAACATAACTTAGGTTAAATGAACCTATCATATATAGTTGTTTCCTTGATTAAACAATTTTTCTAATTTGTAATGTTATTACCTAATTGAATCTAAAGATTGTATCCTAGGTTATTCGGTAGTTAGGTTTGATTCACATCATATCTTGATTAAACACAACCTAAGAGAAAAATAGGTTTAATAAAGCTTATACCTAATTGAATCTAGATATTGTATCCTAGGTTATTTAATAGTTAGGTTTAATTCACAATCGTATCTTGATTCAACATAACCTAAGAGAAAAATAGGGTTAATAGAGCTTATCGTTAACGCATGATTAATAATTGCTAAAAGAGGTAAAAGAACAACAATTCAATGAAATATGTTTAATTAGGGTGTAGGCCGAGATAGAACCAGATTCCTAATGAATTCACCACTTTCGTCATTTTTTGCATGTTTTCTTTAATTTGTTTCCATTATTTTAGTTTTTCTTTATTTTCTTACTTCAAACCAAACCAACCCTCCCACAAAAAAAAGTAAATACCAATTAATTTCATTTCAAAAGCTAACTGAACACTCTCTGTGGGATCGACCTAGACTCACCATTATTACAATAGTAGGTCTAGTTTATTTTGAGTATCATTAGGACACGTGATAGTTGTAGATTGCATTATGTTTTAATAGGTAGTTTGGTGTATGTTTAGTTGTTAATTTGATTGTTTAATGCATGTTTAAGTTAGAATTGTGTTACCTAGTTAAATATTTATGTTTTAAGTGTTTTATGGGTTAGGGCATGCTTTTGAGCTTTAATGTTGTGTATTTGAGGTGCCTTGATGAGTTTGCTAGTGTTTTAGGGTTAATATTGAAGAACGGAGGAGTTTTGGAAGAGGCCCAAACAAAAATACAGGGCCATGATTATAGCCAGTATGTCATGATCGTGATAGAAGGCTCACTCATAGGCCACGATCATAGCACTATAGGCCACAATATGCGATAGAACACATGAATAGCCTTCTCATATTAAGTTTTTGAGGGACTTTTTAGACCTTTTGGTCATAAGAAAAGCCCTATGTTTACCCTAATTAGAAAATAATATAAAGAAAAAAAGGTGAGACTTGATAGGAGAGCCTCCAATTCTGCCATTTGAGGAAAGTTTCAAAGGAGAAAAGAAGAAGAGAGAGAGAAGAGGAGAGAGGAAGCAGGTCTTTCGATGTTGCTGCCTTCCTAGGTCATCCGATCTATGTTCTTTCTCCTTTCTATCTTTATTTCTGTTCATTGAATGTATGAGATGATGATGGATTATATGATGAATGATCTTAGATTGTTGATGGTTCTAACTTTTCCTTTAAGATTTTACCTTGATTTACTGATAATATAGTTATTTGTGTGTTATTGATTTTGGGTGTTGTCATTGATTATAGTATTTGCATATTTTGGAAATAAACTGAGATAGTGAACTGGATAAAAATGATTGGATTATATTAATGAGAGTTAAGTGATCCAATAGACTATAAGATCAATCATATCGGTTATCGTGCAGAGAGAGATCCGGTGTGAGACCCTGTAATTTATTAAAGAGCTTAGATCAAATTAGAGTTGTGGGTCATTTTTAATCGAGATATTATAATTTTCTTAATTCAATTAGGGTTTATAATTTAGGGTTTAATGATTATAACTCGAGAGAGGGTATCCACCCTATGATAATCTAGAACTGACACCACAATAACACATAATTGACTATATTAGCATTAATGATAGGGAAATCCCCTCTCTTATAATTTGGTAACTCTTCTTGGTTAATTCCTTTTGTGACTTTTGTGATGCTCAATTTCAATTTCTTTTGCATTAAACTTGCGAGTTAAATTATTGATAATCACTTTCCTACATTTACTTTTCTTTGCAATTTTTATTTTCAATTTATCAAATTTCTAAGCCTTAGATAATGTAGGATTAAATTAATTCACACTTCCTCGGGGGATACCTTTCATGTACCACAAATCACGACTTGTGCACTTGTGGTATTTTGAAGGGTATAAATTGTAAAGCTTGCAAAACGATCAACAATGCATTACTAGTCATTGCTATAGGTATATAGATTACAATCTCTATTATGTCAACATTCCAATTTTGTATTTAGGGAATTGAGTCTTTTGTTATCTCGTTTGTCCTTTCATCATTCCGAAAGGATGAGCTTGCAAAATTTATTACATTGCAAGGGAGGGAGTTATATACATATGATAGGAAGGAGGGGAGGCCATAAGAATGTTTTTGTCATTTTGGTAACTTTTAGGTGGGAGAGATGGTAAACTTTAAAAAAACTACTGGTTTTGTATCCTTCCAACTTTAACAATAATAGATACTTTTTCACTTATTTTCATCTCTAATTTCCATACACACTCTCCAGTAGTTCCCACCATTCTTACACCTTATCCTAATGTTACATCATAGTTTTATCATTTCTAGTAATAGGAAGAGATGGTTGTCGGATTGCAAATAAAAGCATAAAAGATTTGGCTAAAATGGTAGATTTTTTTTCGAAATCAAAACTCAACAGAAATAACATAACCAAATCAACATGCTTCAGCTATACATGATACCGTATAAGGAAAATAATTTATATAAGAATAAGGTGGCAGAAATATACTGACTCCTTATTATATCTTTGACTCCTCGTTTTTATATCCTCTCCGAATCTTTACTTTTGCTTTGACTCTTTTATATCCTTTCCTTTCTCAATGTATCCTCTCTTTATTGTTGTATCCTCGACCAATCCGATCTAACACTTGTTTTTCTTGGATAACTTGGTTAACAAGATCCTTTGGTAGGAAAGGAGAAGAAATATTTTGAGGAGATTTTTCTTAGAAGAAAGAAGACAAAAATGAGGCTCTTCTCATTCAAGTTTCGGCTATGCATGCATGAGAGGAGAGAGTGAGTAAAAAATGCAAAAGCTCTTCTTACTCTCCTTGTCAATTTCTGTTATCATAAAAGAAAGAAGTGATGTGAATTCAATTCATTACTTCATTCTTTAATCAATCATAAAAAAGCTAATAAATGAGACTCTTCTCATTTGTTTAATATGGCTATATGAAAAGACGAATAACCTAAATAAGACCTTCTCATTTTCGATTATGGATGAAAGAAGGAAGAGAGAGTACATCAAATGCACCTCTTCCTTTCTTTAATCA
>JAOQMP010058807.1:0-10673 GCA_027563575.1 Erythroxylum pedicellare | reverse complement strand
CATAATCTAAATTATTAACTTTATAACATGTTTACTTCATTAATTTCAAATTGTCCATCTATACTTTAAATCATTATACCATATTAATTAAATTATCATACAAGTAGATTTAAGTTATCCTAAAACTAACTTCATAAGTTAATATTAATAGTAATTATGTCAATAATCTCATTGAATTCAGAAGCATAAACCTTTACACATTTACCAAGATTTCACTTAATACACTCAATTGTTTAGGGTGAAAAGGATCAAACTCTTAAATCAATGCATGGTATAATTCTTACCTTAGGCTTGCAGTATTATCACATCTCAACCACTTATGAGTAAACTAGAAGTCAAAATCAAAAGGTCTTTATAAGAGTTGTATTTAAGCTTAGGTAAGGTATGATTGGGATAATAAAAAGGGTTGATTGAAGGAAATCTACTACAAAGACATTACAAAAAAATTGTTCATAATAGACACAGGTCCTTTCAATATAAATCTTGGTACTATATTTTAACCACAATTTTTCTATGCTCGTAATTTGTTTTACAACAATTTTTTTGAGCATTCATCATGGACCATAATTTAAGAAATATTGGACCTTTCAAAATCCCAAGTTTAAAAAGTTTAAGTAATGTAAATAACCTTCAGGGTTTAAATTGATAAAAAGGCTTCAAAGAAAAACAAGATAAATGTTAATAATTGGGTTATAATTAATGAAAAAGGTTAAGGCTTAAATTGGTTATTCATAAGAGATAAATTATAGTCAGGTAATTATCAAAGAAATGGAAAAAAATTGTTAAATCTAAGTTCCTTTATCATTTTAATGTTTCTAATTTAACAGATGTGATCTTAATATGCACAATAAAAGCAAGTTCTAGAATCATTCAACTATGCATGATAACACATATGAAAGAATAAAAGAGCTTAAAATTTTTGATATTTTGCTCTTAAGCTTAAAAACCTCACAAAAAGAATGGTCTTATGTGTGTAAATAGTATGCAATTTTCATTCAAATTGATTATCTCAACAATTACTAAAACTATGACTTATAAAAATAAGTTTATTCTAACTATTATCCTTTTACATTTTGATTCAAATCAATACTTAATAATGAAATAAAGTACTTATGGATATATTTCATCTAATTCAGAATATCAGTTAATAAAATCTAATAACAAAGATTATAATAAGCTTAAGAAAATCATAATCCCTTTCCCCATACTTAAAATCGTACATTATCCTTAATGAACACAGTATAAGTATATATGTTTTAAGTGAGAAAGTGGCATTTAGTACTTCTTTGAGTAATACGATTTTTTAATTATGACTTTGGGACTATCCACTACAAAATATAAATAAAAAAGGATAAAAGGGAAAAGAAAATAACAATAACTATAAAGAAGATAAACACGAAAAATAAAAATAGAAAAACATGAAATTTTAAAATAAAACTTATCCTAATTCATGTGTTACCTCCTATGCAGCGTTTATTTAACCTCGTTAGCTCGACATATCCTGCATGATACCCTCATCTTGGGTCTATGATTAGTTGCTTACTTTTACATGTTTCTCCACATCGTGATTTAGTAGCTTGTAAGCAAGCCACTTATTGTAAGATGATAATAATAGCATCATTTATCAAATTAATAATTCTAATGGATTCCATTAATGCCCTTTTTAATGACAAATTATTAATAAAATAAGGGATAATGAAACTCCCTAGATAGTCAATTGGCTCAATCATTTTGTCTTGGAGGAAGTGGAAACTTGGGGCACTTAGGGTGGCTATCAATGACCTGTTAGTAGTTTCCTTATTTGATTCCTGTGCTAGTTCTTCCTTAACCATCTTTACCCACTCTTCTTCTTCTTGGAAAATGGGTTCTGGCTCATCTTCTTCTTTAACTATCTCTTGCCATTCCACTACTTCCCCTTCTTGGATAAAGGCTTCTTCTTTTGGAAGCTCTTATTGGAATGTCACTCCATTCGTGAAGCCAAACCTTATCCTTTCTTGAATCTGTTGCATTAATAAGCCTAAATAATATTCCATGTTATGCTCAAGATATTAGGTGAAGAAAATCATTCTTCCAATTCGTGTCAATTAGCTTTCATTTTGGTCAAGAATTCCATTATTTTATCTGTAATATTTTTTCTTCTCTCTATTCTTCTTCTTCTTCTGGGAGCTCTTTTCCACTACTAAGGGTGATTGTCATTCCATGTTCTGTAGGATCTATTTCAGTAGTATTAGGTAAACTCTCCTACAATTCATTAGATAATATTTTTTTTAGTTAGTTAACCCAATTCACCATGTTTTATATAAGAGCCTTTGTTCTTTAATGCCTCATTTTTTTATTCTTAAATAAAATTGTCCATCATTTCTTCCGGACTTGTCTCTTTAACTTGAGGCACTACATGCTGTAAATATTTAGCTGGAGCATATTCATTCTATCCATAAGCATAAGAGTTGTTACTTTAAAGTTGGTTGTACATGCTTGGTTTCTCTTATATATAAGTCGGTGCCTGACATTCATGATGGTAATAATTACTCCCACAAATGTCACAACACATCATAGTTTTCAGTTGAGCCTCTGAAAAAAAGTGAAGAAACCTCTTTTTCCTATACGTTAATGTTACATATAACCATTTGAGAGGATGTCTAATTTGAGAAATAACTACACTAAGAGTAAACTTATGTATAAATAGGACTAACTAATTTAGTTGAGGATCTAGCTAGAATTTTATGATGTCAAATTTATCAAACCCCTTTAAGGTAATTTGGAATACCAGTTGCAATTGAAAGACCAACATTCAGGAATTGCCAGCCATTGTTTGATGTGATCAATAAGAGAATTGGCATCTGGAAAAATAAATTCCTATCTTTTGTTGGTACAATGCAACTAATGGTCTCAATTATTAATAATATGTACGGTTATTAGATATCAAGATACTAAGGGATCCATTTAAATAAAGAACTTCCTACGATTAGTGGATACAAGTAGAGGAAAATCATCAAAGGTGAAATGGTTAGACATTTGTGTTCCAAACCAAAAAAGAGGATTAAGGTTTGTTAATATTCATGTTATAAACAAAATGCCTATCATTAAAAGAATCTAGAAGTTGTTCAATGATAAAGAGTCTATATAAGGGAGAGGGATGAACTCTCACATTTAAAAGCTACTAGTTTATAAAACTTGAAAGAAAAGCATAATTATTCTTGGAATTCAAACTAGATGATAAACATGAGGGAATCCACAAGGTAAGAGTTCAAAGGACACGATGGTCAATGGCTATGATACATAGATTTAATTTATGATTAGAGTGGTTTAAGAGTATTGCACAAGATTCCACAGATGTCGTCAATTAGATGTATGCTACTTGAGGATGCAAGGGTAAAAGAGATCATATCTGGTGATTAGTGGCAATGCAACTTAAGAGTCTTTTCCATCATCAAATACAATCTCCAAACAATAAGTTTAATGCAATAGGTCATAGTATACCTTATGGATTAGGTACAAGTAAAAAAAGTTTACTAATAAATTATGCATGTTGAATGCAACAAAAAAATAAAATAACTTTGCATTATAAGATTTATAGTAGTGGGGAGTAAGGATCATATCCACAGGGAGTGTACATGAAGCTTTTGTAATGAAAAGAATTGGTGTTTAGGATATGAGGGGGTTGGGTTGAAATAATAAACAAAATGAAGTAAAATTGAAATAATGAAAGTAATTCAAATTAAACAGTATAGAATTGAGAAGATTGATAAATGAATTTGGAATCCAGTTCTTGATTCAATTTCAGCCTATACACAAATAAACATACTTCATTGTCTTGTTGATTTTACACCTCTATTAGAAACTATTAATCGTAGGTTAATAATAAGCTTTATTAACCCTGATTCTCTTTTCGCTTGTGTTTAATCTAAATAAGCTCTCTAGATTTAGTAGGACAACCACATTACAAAATAAGAAAATAGATTAATCTAGGCAACCATCATACAAGCTCAGATATTTAACCTATGTCATGTTATCCCTAATGATTTATCACCATTAGTTTACCACAAATGAATTAAAAATATAACTATTATGTATTGAATTTCATATCTAGCAATGGGTTCATACATAAACAATCTGTTGAGAATGAGAATATTAATCATTCATAGATGAATACCTAAAACATTAAGCTAATAATAACATAAACAATTTCTAAATAGAGAGAGAGAATCAATAATACAAAATAAAGAAATGCGTAAATGTGATATTCGACTTCGATTTTCCCTATAAATTGAAAGAAGGAAGATTAGTCCTCTATAGATCTCAAAGAATTATATGTCCTGACTCCTTTCGTAGTCCAAAAATGATTCACGTTATGTTTGGTCGCTGAAATGTCTATTTATAGTTATAATTGCGTTTCTGTGAAGATGCAAGATTGGATGCACAAAAACACCCATTTCATGATTATAAATGTCCATGTAAGTGGATACACGGTCATGTATCTTGCATGTCATGTTGAATTCTTTATTTTCTTACATTTTCTTATTTTCTCTTCACCCTAATCTATCTCCTTCTTATTTCACAAGGACAAATGAGTTTGAACATCAAAAGGATGGTTAAAAGAACGTGCTTTTAACTCATTTTAGCTTTTATGCTTCCAACTTGTACCTAAAATCAAATATGAACCAAAAAGTATCTTAAGCATTTTATAACATTAATGAATAAGTGTTACGGAATAAATATATAATCAATTAAGCACACATCAAATTCCCCCACACTTAGCTTTTGATAGTCCTATGGAAAAACAACAAAATCAATGTCACAAGCCAAAATAATTCCACATTTTGCATATTTTCGAATAATAGATAGTCATAAGAAAAGAGGAATAACCTTCAAATCTATGGCAAGAACTAAACATTAAATGCCTCTACTCATGATCCTATCAGCAATCATTCCTTTTAGAAACTAAACAATCTAAGGGTAGAATTTGAAAAAAATGTGTTTAAATATAGATCTTTGGTACACTTAATCACCATTCATGATCAAAACATTCCATAACTTTTCATATCATTTCATTCCTCCATCACTAAGATTCACATGCATAATCATGAATCAAAGGAAATTTTAAGGTTGTAATATGGGCAAAGGTTAAGGTGAGATGTATTTGGATAGTATAGTGAAAAAGACATCAAAGCTAGTGAAACAAGAAAAATACTCAATGTGAAATCAAGTGAGAAAACTAATATTCATTCAAAACTAACTACGATGAATGCAAAAACTATGTTTCACAACTAGATTCAAGCTTACATACATAAATCACATGAAGCATAAGGAATTAGAAGGAATCACTCACATAAATTAATGGTTAACAACACATTGTAATCATAAGGAGTGATCCTTCAAAGTAACATCTACCTCATATGCATCATACTCAAATCACCCATTCCATATAACTATAGGAGGAAAGACTAATATATAAATGATTTTGCTAAATAATTCCTCTTTTATGATTTTATTTAAAACATTTTTCTTTACCTTTTCTTTTACTTTTTTTCTTTTTTTAACAAAAATTGAAAGAAACTACATAAAAAAAGGAATTCATTAATAAGATATACAATGGAATTCTATAAATTATAACCAACCTGCATATATGCACACCCCCACACTTATACTTTTATGCATCCACAATCAACAACAATCATAAATGCTCCACTATCTTGAAGGCTTGGGTAAGAAATTTGATTAGGTAAAAGGAACGTAATATGGTTAGCATAAAAAGAAAAGGTAAACAAAGCTCAACGGGGGGTTTAACAAAAGGAAAATCATATCAATAGGTGGGATATATGGTTAATATAGCTTGTTGAAGAAAGAATGTTGATATCATTTTCATGTTAATACACGTGATAAAAATGTGATCTTGAGTAGAAAATCAAAGAAAAGTTAAGATGTACATGTCATAAAGGTCACACATGAACAAAAGACAATGACACTGATATAGATGTGTCAGTCTATAAAGACTCAAAATCTCACTGGCTTGTGTCTACCATTAGTCACTTGTCTTTTAAAGATAATGTATATTAACTAATCACAAAAGTAAAACAACTGCTCAAGTTGCCATGAATTTTTCAAGTTAATTATACTCTCTAATTATGACTATATAGTCCTAGAAACAATAGAAAAAGAGAAAATTTTTGTTTGTTTGATTTGATTCTCTCTTTTTTTATACTTAAAAACATGTTAAAAGAAACAAACTTAAAAACACACAGATAATCCCCACCCCCACACTTAAAACTTACATTGTTCTCAATGCAACGCTAAATGTAAGAAATGGAGCATTAAAAAAATAAAAATGTGAAAATATAAAGGGAAATAGGACATTTGCATTACAAATTATTAAAATAGATTAATCTAAACCACAATCACACAAGATCGGGTCATTTAACCTACGTCATGTTATCCCTAATGATTCATCACTATTAGTTTCCCACAAATAAATTAAAAATACAACTATTATGTATTGTATTCCATATTATAGCAATAGATTCATACATAAACAATCTATTGAGAACAAGAATATTAATCATTTAGACATGAACACCTAAAACATTAAGCTAAGAATAATACAAACAATTTTAGAGAGAGAGAATCAACAATACAAAGTGAAGAGATGCGCAAATGTGTTCTTTGGCTTCAATTTCTATTACAAATTGGAAGAAGGAAGATTGGCCCTCCATAGATCTCAAAGAAGTTTGTGTTCTGCCTCCTTTTCGTATTCCCAAAATGATTCATATTATGTGTTGGCCACTCAAATGTCTATTTATAGCAAAAATTAAGTTTCTAGGAAGATGCACGGTTGGATGTAAGACCTTGCCTCATACTATGCATCACAAAAACACCCATTTTGTGATTACACACGGTCGTGTAAATGGATACATAGTTATGTATCTTGCAATTCATGCTGGATTCTGCATTTCATTCATTTTCTTGTCCCACCTTCACCTTAATCCATCTCCTTCTTGTTCCACAAGGACAAATGAGTTTAAACATCAAGAGGATGACTCAAGGAATTGCTTTAAACTCATTTTAGCTCTTGTGTTTACAACTTGTACTTAAAATCAAATATGAACCAAAATGAGTATCTTAAGCATTTCATAGAATTAATCATTAAGTTTTATAGAGTAAATGTATAATGAATTAAGTAAATATCAATAGACTTGCTTAAAAAGCAACATTAGAGAGTGATTTGGGAAAAATTAATATGGTCAAATTATAACACATCTAAAACCTCGTTCATTTTATGGTTAACAATTAAAATTATATTAAATACCAATGAGAGAATCAATGAGAGCTCTGATTAACTATGTGAACTATGTAAATAGGCTGATGAAAACATCTTGTACTTATTTTTATAAATGCCAATACTCTGAAGAGTTTTGGAAATCAATATAAATAACATGCACCATCTTATATTTAATAACAAGTTCGGAGCAATTCAGTTGCTCCATATATATTTTATGGAGGGAGAAGAATGCTTGAAAGTTTAGGAAAATGTCAACAAACAACCTCATTTTTCTTTAGAGGGAGCTTAAATTAGATAAAGTAATTTTTCTCAACTATAAATTTAGGGAAAATGCCAAAATTAGGGTGAATCTTAATTGGAACTTTCTAAAGGAAACACAAATCTCTTCATTTCCATTTTAAGATATCTAATAGGGGCTCATTCTCAAAATGTGGATTATCTATTAAAAGGGATTGTATAATTTATTTTTGTTCCTTACTTAGTCAAGTTGATGCTTTAACTTATTAAAGGTTTAATTATTGAGCTACTTTTCTTGCTTAGGACCTGGTAGCTTAATCTTTTATATATTATTAACTCCTTTGTAAGTTTTAATTTAATTTTCATCTTTATTTTTTAAAATTCTTCTTTTATCAATCTAATTGGTCTGGTTGTCAAAACCCCCAAAATAATTCTGTTTCTCCAACTTTTTGTAGTAGTCGTAGAACTAGGTCAAATCCCTAAAGAACCAAACATTAATTTCTCAATTTCAAGTAATAAAATTAAAAGGGGGTTTGTGATTAAGTAACTAATTAAATAAAATTAATAAGAAATCAAACTAAACCAACTGAATATAAAAGTGAAAGTCACAATTACCATACTCTGATTCAAGAAAAAGATCTCATCTAATTTTAACATTGATCATTAGTTTAAAAAGAATATTTTCATAATTTAAGCAGTTGGTCCAAAACATATTAGGATAGCCATAATAAGTCTCAAATTTTCCTGAATTAATTAGTTCAAGCCTAGCATCCAAACCAAAACTTTTTATCCATTGACTAGGTGTGATAGTATTTCATATCAAATAAATGATAGCAATAAACTTAATGAAAAAGACTAACCTAAATTAAATAATCAAGATAACTACAATCATTCAACTTAGTTTTCTTATTTATCATAAGTTAAATATGTAATTTCATAAATAACTTATTTGATACTTCTATCAATCCTTCATGACAATTGCAGATCATTGATTTCATAGATAGCGATAGAATAATAAATATTAAATTAAATTGTTAGATTAATCAATATTAATCATTCATGAAATATGGAAACTCAAAAAAAGAAATACTTGAATTAAAACATGAATAAAAGGTTTAGATTACAAAACCTTACAAGGTTATAACTAAAATATCGAATCCTCTTGAATATGAACAATTGAGTTTAGTCACACATGGATTTTTCTCCAATAACAAAAATAGAAGAAAGACAAAGAATTGAGAGAGAAAAGTAAAAAGAGAACTCCTTATTTTGTTGTGAGGAATGTCCCTTTTATAGGGTTTTCCTGATATAATCCTAATCTAATTCTACTTTTCAAAGATGCCTATCTAAAACAAATTCAAATTCAAATTCAAATTCCTATATGATAGGGATAGAAAGAAGTTTCCTAATTAAACTCCAACTCTTCAAGTGATTAGCCTTATCCATTGCAGCAATCTCTTCACTTTATCCACAATTTATGATTATCATCAATAGAGTCCCAATTTGATGCAATCTCCACTGTTTATCTCCTAAAATAAAATAAAACATTAATTTTCCTATATAAGCTTCAAAAGAAATCCAAAACAAAGGAGATAATATCAAATAATATATCAAGATAAGATCTTATCAAATTCCTCCACATTGGACTTTTACTTGTCCTCAAGAATACATCAATTCAATACATTAGTCATCTTCATAACAACCTCTCATCTCCTTTTATGTTATCTAGAAATATCCAAAAGCTAATTCACATTGAAGGGTTAAGATAAATAACAATAAAGAGAATAACACTCATAGGACACATTGTTAAAACATAACATCCCCTCAATTCCATCAAAATCAAATAAACAAGACTTAACACCCTCATAAAGATTTCAATCTATACGCTCAAAGTGTTTAACGTTCATTAGCTCTCAAATCAAGACACAATGAGTTATTTCCATAAACTTGCTCAAAAATCATATCTCCACCACTAACTAAAAATGAACCTAATGCATAAATCAAAAGGACTTAATAAGGGTTGTAAAATGGCTTAGGTAAGGTATGACAAAAAGAAGCTTTTGGCTAAATAAATTGATGGAAATCATACAAACTTATCCACACATGTGTCAACTTAGGTCATTCCAAAATTCACTTGATTCAAATAACATCCTTTTCAATAATCCTTTTTTTCTTTTTTTTCTTTTTTTCTTTTATCTTTTGTCTTTTTCTGTTTTTTAACCAAAAATATCAAAGACGAGATTTTATTTTTTAAAATACTTCTCCCCCACTCTATCAAAACAATGCAACTTTAATAATCTAATTTACTTTTCACTTAAATAGTCAAAATCTTATGTAAATAAGCTTATACAATTCCTTTAATTTAGATAATTAAGGATATCAATAACAAAAAGGATAAATTTGGCTTGTAATAAGGTTTTTACGTATGAAAAGAAAGGGCAAGGCATAAATTGGTTTTTTAGGGATAAAAAGTAAGATAGATTTATTTAGGTAAAAAATGGTTATCCTAAATACCCCCATCATCTTTATACACAAATTCATAAAAAATGTGGTCTCAACATGTATTCAAAAACAAGTTCTAGCATAAATAAGATATGTTTGATAACACACAACAAAAAGATATACACAAGCACAAATGTGATAAATGCTCTTAGGCTCAAAGCTCACTTAGATGTCAAAAAATGCATTAAGTCTCACACACTTTCATTCATCAAAACCAATGAGATACTTGAAATAATTTAATGAAAATACTAATCATGCTTGTCTCTCTCATGCATTAGATATTTGATCGAAAATTTATCCTAACTTAAGGATTATTCATAAACAAAAATCAAAAAATGATGAAGCTATCATAAGGAATAATTAATATATGAATCATAATATTCATGAGTTTAAGCACAAATCACAACATTCATCATAATATAAACACTTGTTCCCCCACACTTAAATCATACATTGTCCCCATTGAATGTATAAGATATTCACATAAAAAATAATCAATAAAAATAAAGAATAGAATAAAGGACTCCTCTGAATTGTGAGCATCTGAATGTTATCCATGTATGCTTCTTTGTTGATGGTATGCAATGGCATTCATTAGAGATTTTTTGTTTGTATAGTCCAGTGCTGGCCCTGGGTAGGGACAGGTAGGCCCCTCCCT
>JAOQMP010058786.1:0-10674 GCA_027563575.1 Erythroxylum pedicellare | reverse complement strand
GGTTTTAGGGAAATCAAAAGTCACGAAAAAGTTTCGTGATTATTCCGCTGCGATTTGGATCAGATTCGGACTCGATTTCTCAACATTAAGGACCGTTTCTTCTTTTGGCCAAACGAAGCAAGTGTTCAAAGGGCCCTCCAATCAACATAGTCTTTAACCTTCCCATCCTTAGCATCACGCTCTCTCTCAATAACACTTTCTACTTCCTCGAGCTCACCTATCCATAATCTAGGAGGAAATGCCGTAAAGAAGACTTGGGATATTGATTACTTCCTCCATAAATCCTTAACTGGAAGCGAGTACTAGGAGAAAGCTCTAATACCTTTTTTCACTTCTACCTCCGTCAAGCTTGGGCGGACATCATATTGTTTCTAACTGAAAGCGAGTAGCAGGTGTCGAGATGTGTATTAGCTGTAAATATTATTATTATTTGATAGATATTAGGGTTGTTAATGACATTCCTTAATTTAAGAGATTTTAGTTAAGATTTTCTAATTTTTTAAATGAGGTAGTTTCCGATTTAGTATCTAAGACTTATTATATATATTATGATGCATTGTAACCTACACCAAGTAAGAGAGAAATAAAGAATTTTTCCTCTCAATCTTCTTCAACGTGGTGTCAGGACTCCAGGGCTTTTTTTTTTTTGTCAAAGTTCTACCGTCGTACAACCTTCATTGCTTTCAGTTTTCTCCAGTTTTACACAGCCTTAATTGCTATAATTTTTTTCACTCTTGTTTTTTAAACCTTCTATTCCTTCAGTATGTCTACAATTGAAACTTCCATCTTAGAGGAAGTAAATTCTATCCAAAAACTGATGAGTTACAAAACATTAGAGCTTCCTATTGACTTAATGGAAAAACCTATCAGCAGTGGTCTCAATTCATTCATACATACCTGAAGGGTAAAGGAAGACTCAGGGCATCTCCAAACCATTCCTCCAAAATGGAGTAGAGTTACCTCTTTTAGAGATGCTAAAAGAAATATTCTCAGCATATTTCTTTTTACCTTTCATCAATGATTATTAATATTATTTTATAAAATTAACCCAAAAATGCGCTGGTTCTATAGTAATCGTAAATCGCAATTGTAGAACTCTGAATGCACCTCCCATGTCCTTCCTACACAACTCTTATCTTATTGTAAAATATTTTTTCTTTACAGAACATGGCTCATGAATTGTTTGCACTATGGTGGACCGTTTCAAATAAATCCCATCAGCTAAATAATATCGCATATTTTTCTTAAATAACATAATGAGCAGGAGGAGCAATACCTTGAGCAAGTTTAGAAAGGAAATGCAATGATTATAACACATTAATGTCATTATTTATACTGGCATATTGAACTAAGCATGCCATATCCATAGATTATAATCAGCAATAGCTTCAAGAATAATAGTTAGTGGTCTTGAATGTCCAACATATTGTCCTGACCAAGCTGTCGGACAATTTTTCCACTTCCAATGCATACAATCAAGACTACCTAACATTCCTGAAAACCACGTTGCTCACCAATATGAAGAAACCTTGCAATACCATTACCATTTGGTGATTTAAGATACTGCTCTGCAAAAATCTCAACAATATTTTTTTTATAGTTATAATAATATTCATGTATGTGAGTTTTAATTTAATTTATCTTTGTTTGTAATTTATTATGTTATTCGACTATTAATATCAATATATTTGTCGTTTACTTATTTGAAGTTTTCTAGTGGATATTTTTTAATTATTTATTTAAAATATTTATTGATAAGTAATAAACATATAATGATAATATTTATAAACGTGAGACGAAACCTTAAAATTATTGTAAAGTTATAATTACTTAAATAAACATATAATGAAAATATTGTTTAAATAACAAAATAAAGAATGAAAGAATTAAAAAATAATAAATGAATGAAAAAAGAAAAAATTGAGAGAAAAAAGGAACAAGAAAAGCTGAAAAATAAAAAAATGAACAGTAATAGAGAGATGCTACAGTGCCACACCAAATTTGGAATTTGGTGTGGCACTGTAGCATCTGTCCAAAATGGAGGAGAAAATGTCGGTGGATTGAAGGTGTATTTCTCCTCCATTTTGGTGTTTTTCCTCCAAAATAGAGGTGTGTTGGAGATGGCCTTAGCCATATCATAGGAAATGGACTAGAAAAGCAAGACCTAAAATTTGAAACATGAGATGAAGAGGATTCAATGATTATGCCATGACTTTGGGACTCGATGGATCCTACCATTAGTGATACTTGTATGTTTCTTGCTTTTGTACAGGATACTTGGGCTCCGATATACCTATTTATTAGATGTACCTATTTAAAGGATCATGATGCAGCCAAAATTTATGAGGTAAAAATCAAATTTGGGCAACAAAATAAGGAGATAAAACTGTTACAGAATATGTCAATCTTCTATAGAGTTTATGATAGAAACTTGATCGTTGTTGAATATTTGAGATGAAGTGTGCGAAGGATGTTGCAATCCAAAAGAATTTTATTGAGAAAGATTAGGTATATGATTTTTTGATAGTTTGAACCCAGAATTTGACCAAGAGTCCAAATTATTGGTAAAGAAGAGATGCCATCATTGGAAGAGACAATCTCATTAATTAAAGTTGAGGAGAGTATAAGAAACTTCATGCTCGAAGTTCTAACAACTGAAGGGTCTGCACTAGCAACAAAAGGAGATTAACGAGAGAGGGAGGATTGAAAAAAATCCTCAGTTGAAGGATATCAAAGACAACTTGTGGTGTACATATTGCACGAAGCCGAGACACACCAAAGAAAGATGTTGGGAATTAAATGGTAAACCACCAAGTCATGAGTGGGGAAATCATGGAGGGCAACCAAGGTTGCAACAAAGAACTTATCCTCAAGCTCTCTCAGCAAAACAATTCAATGAGGAAGTAGGTGTGGATAATTGCGGACTAAGTAGTGAGGAGATAGAAAAACTGAAAAACTTGCTAGATTCCCATGAAAAACCACATGGGGCTTGTTCATTGGCTCTCTCAGGTAAGTCTTCATTGTCCATTTGCATGAATGTCTTGAAAACAACCTAAACCAATTCATGGATAATTGATTTTAGAGCCATAAACCATATGATTCATTCACCACGATTTTTCAATACCTGTAACTCTTGCCCTTATAAAAGGAAGATCATAGTGGCAAATGGATCCTTGGCTACCATTGCAAGTTTAGGAAACATCATGGTTATACCTACCTTACTCTTAAAAATGTACTTCATGTTCCAAAATTATCAACCAAAGTTATGTTAATCAAAAAACTTACTCATGATTTTAAATGCCTTGCAATTTTTTCTCCTACTTACTATGTTTTGTAGGATCAGGGCTTGGGGAGGAAGATTGGACTTGCTAAGGAAATGAATAGACTCTACCACCTTGATTCTTCTTAGAGTACTATGAATAATTTGTCTATGTCTTTGTTTAGTTCTTCCAATAAAGAGACCATTTGGCTCTATCATCTTCACCTTGGTCATCCTACATTTAGAGTCCTTAAATTAATGTTTCCTAACTTGTTCAAAGTATTAGACATTTCATATTTTCATTATGAAAATTGTGAGTTGGCAAAACACACTTGTATATCTTTTCCTATCAACAATAAAAGAAGTTCTAAACCTTTTCATTTGATTCACAGTGATATGTGGGGTCCTTCTCCTATTTCAAATATTTATGGTGCTAGATGGTTTGTTACATTTATAAATGGTTGTACTCAGTTACTTGACTTTACTTACTCAAATAGAAAATTGATGATAACATTGTTAACCTTACTTTTCTTTCTATGATTCATAATCAAAGCAGAGGATTATTCATGATTCTTCTTATGTTGACATATTCCAATAAAATGGAGTGGTTGAATGCAAAAATGGGCACTTACTCAATGTGACTAGGGCCTTCCTTTTCTAAGGAAATGTTCCAAAATCTTATTAGGGGGATGCCATGCTTATAGTTACTCATATGATCAATAGATTGCTTTTTCGATTTTTATCCAATAAAAGCCCCATGGAGGCCCTTAAAACCTTTTATCCACAGTTTCGAAGTTCTAATATACTCATTCCTAGGGTGTTTGGTTGTACAACCTTTATTAACATTCATAGTCACCAAGGAGGCAAATTAGATTCCTAAGAGCACAAGTGTCTTTTCCTTGGTTATTCTTTTACACAAAAAGGCTACAAATGCTATAATCCTCTATAACTAGAAAACTTTATGTTTCAGCTTATGTGACTTTCATATAATACCAACCATACTTCGAACAGTCCAAAATTTAGGGGGAGACTACATCCTTATTAGAAGATAATATTTTTGCTAGTATTTGCACCTTTGATTTCCCTAATCGTCCAATAGAGTCAGTGTCACTTCCTGGTTCTCCATCAGAGTCTATTCCCTTCATCAAATCAGAGTCCATCATCAATTCCTACTTCTGCAGAATCTAATCCAAATCCAGCCTAAGTTTTTGAAACTATATCTTCTCAAGTTCCAAATCAGGTCATTTATAATGCACCTAGATTTTCATAAGTTTATACTAGGAAGATAGTTTTGGACTTGCAACAAGTTCAAGAATCCAACTCAATCTTTGACAAGAACCTCAAGGTAAGATCAGATCCAACCCTAAGCCCCCAGTTAGTAGAACTAATTAGTGGTGATATGCACCTTCTTATAGCTATCAAAAAAGGCAGTAGAGAATGCACCAAAAGACCTATATACCTATTGTCTCACTATGTGTCACTTAAAAATCTTTCACCAAACCATAGAAAATTCATTACCAGCCTCAATAACATTTTTATCCCTACTATTTTTAGCCCTACTATCATATCTGAGACACTGTTAAAAAGAGAGTGGAGAATTTCCATGAAAAGGGAGATGGTTCTATAAAAGAATAAAAAATAGGAGATTGTGGATAGACCAAAGGGGAAGAAAATAGTCAGTTGTAAGTGGATTTTTACACCTAAGTATAAGGCTGATGGTCAACTTGAGACATATAAAGCAAGGTTGGTGGCTAAGGTATATACTCAAGACTTATGAGTTAGACGATTAAGAGACATTTGCACTTGTGGCAAAAATGAACACTGTTACGATTTTGCTATCCTTAACTTCACATTTTGATTAGTAGCTTTTACAATACGACGTAAAGAATGCATTTCTTCATGGAGACTTAGATGAAGAAATTTACATGGATGTCCCTCCAGGATTTGAAAAAGAAATGAGGGACAAATTTTACAGGTTAAAGAAGACCCTTTTTGGACTAAAACAATCACCAAGAGCATGGTTTGGAAGGTTTGCCAAAGTTATGAAAACATTTAGATACCAATAGAGTCGAGGTGATCATACTCATTTTACAGAACACTAATCTACAGGGGGAGTGACAACACTTATTGTGTATGTGGATAGCATCATTGTTATTGGGAATGATAAAAACGAAAAACAAGAACTGGAACAATGACTGTAACATCCTGTTACTTATGATAAGGTTAAAATAGTGTTTATAAGAGGTTAAGGAGAAATTAGGAAGCATAATTCATGCTTATGCATAATGTGGCATATACATACATGAGAATATTGATTTTTGCACATTAATATAGTTATACATGTATTCATTGACATTTCTAGGTAAATTTGATTTTTAATGGGAATTGTGGATGTTATTGTCTTAAAAATTAAATTGGAGTATATTAAATGTGATTTGGAAATTTTGGTAATATTTTAGGTATTTTGGAAATTTGGAGTATTTTTGGACTAGGAAAAATATTGAAATGTGGATCAATCATTGTGTGATAAATGGGCTGGTAAGTTGATGACAAATGGCATTATTAATAAGTTGACAAATGGCCTAATGGAAGTGTTGCAATTAGTAGCATAAATGGAGGGCAAATGGGAGTCATGCATTGGAGACATGTGTCAATACATAAATGAGACACCTAGTAGCATAGGTGATAAGTCTTGTAAATAAATTTCTGTAGCCCTCAATTTGTTTTCTCCACCGAAATCATCCTTAACATGTTTTGAATTTCTGCATCAATATCACACGAAGTCTTTTGCCAAATTATTCATTAAGGGAGCTACTTCATGTTATCCTTTATGTTGCTATCTCTATGGAGTGAAGATCATCTTAGTGCCACCTTGATCTTAAAGTTAGGTTTGGTGGCTTGAAAGGGCTGATATAGTTGGATCTTTGGAGTAATGATTTAGAGTGACTTTTGAGCTGGGATTAGAATTAAACAAGTAAGTAAAAGATTAGTGTTTATGGCATGTTAATTAGTTTGGGAATGATGTTTGAATTGGACTGAAATGCATGTGATATTGGTGAAGAAGAATTGCTGGAATATGTTAGCTGTAGTGTTCTCTCTAAACATTCTTTGTTCTTTTTGTTATAACTTCTTCTTTTGACATCCAAATGACATGAGACGTGAACCTATAGAATCATAACAAAATTTTATTTTTCTCTACCAAAATTTATGAACATCTGAATCCATTAAAAAAAGATTGATGATGATGAATTAGGATGAAAATAATGAGGTGTGCTAGAAGCTGATAACTAGAATATTTTATTGAACATGCTTCGGCATTTTAATTATATCTTGATATGTAGATTTCAAAATGAGTTGATTTTTAATTAAGATGAGAAATATTTCTACAACTTTGTTGAAGAAGTCAAATTTTTATTCAGTCTCTAAGACTTTCCAAATTGGCATGATATTGAGTCTTAGCTTAGGCTGTAGCACTACCAGGGATAGAAATCATATCCTGTGGTTATTGAATAAACTGTATTTATGTAGGCCGAATTAGAGTGTTTTCACAAAAGTTGTAGCTTATTCTCCTAGCTTTAAATTGGTATAAAGTTTGTAATTGGTGGACTTTTGGAATTGAGAGTTATGAGTCGTACAGCTTGAATGGATGATCATGCACTATCCCAAAATTTAAATGTACTCAGTCTACAATATTTTGAGCATAACTCATAGAATAATAAACCAAATTGTATGATCTTGGAGTCATTAGAAACTTAAGGCACATGGGAACAATTTTCTAGAAAGTGTTATAGAAATCCATCATTTTCTTGATCTTATTGATTATGGAAAGCTGACTCGAATGAGGTGCTTTCATCAAAAGCTGGAATAATGAATGAGTGTGAATTTTGGCACAATTGGAGTACATCAATTTATTATAGAAATATACCTGAGAATTTGTCATTGCATCATACATTTATACATGTGTTTACTAAATTACATAAGCAGTACAGTAATGTGAAATTGTGTTAATGTATATTATTGCGACCATTTCTTGATATTGCCGAAATGTCAAGGCAATAGGCTTAAGGGAGCAATTGTGAGTAACCTAAAATAGTCTCACCTTGACTTGTGTTGTTTATTACTGAACTGAATTTGAAATTGATGAATGTGTACTGAATTTCGGACATGAATTGCCCGAGGAGTTTTGATGCATGTGAATATCATTGGAAGTACTACTTGTATATGAATGAGACTACCTAAGTGACTCTCAATTAAAAGTGACTGAATGTTATGATTAACTATATTGAATAAAATGAAAGTGATTGATTGTATTGAATGAATTGTGGCATTCATTTCATTTCAATATATGTAATATAAAGACAGTTGTGGCTAGTGTTGCTACTAACTGAGACTACTACTGAAAAGAGCTTAAAGCTTAAACATATATGGTTAGAGCCTAAGGCTCACTGTGATAAATGAGCCCGGTGAAATGAGATACTGAAAAAGCACAAAGTCATAACAATGTAAAAATGAATATGAGTCTCATACATATACCATTCACATATGATTTGAATTCATTGAATGACTTGCAAAGCTATAAGAATGTTACATATTTGAATACATGGTATTAAAACAATGATTGTGTTTTATTCAAGTGTAATGAAGTGATAATTTGATTAAATTGTTTGACTGAAATATATTGTATATGTATTTGAATAAGAATGGGATATGTGAACATATTATAAGCATGTATTTGAATGAGATTGAATTATTTGTGTAAGTGAATGTAAAAGGTATGTGACTCAACATGATACATTGCTAAAAGTGATGCAAATTATGGTTATATGTACTGAATGTGTATTATAATTGAGTGAGCCATCGAGAATGGTCACTCACTAAATTTGCAAAAACACACCCAAAATTTACAATTATTTTTAGGTTCAAAGGACATTCAGTTAGGCTATTTAGAGTATAGCCACTGAAATCAGATATGGACTAAGGGTCGGGATTAGTTTGCATCTGTATATGTCTTCAGTGATTATTGTTTTGAATTATATTTCCGCAAGTATTGTAGAACGAGTATGTAAATGATTTGGTAATGAAATGACATTATGATTATAAGTGTTTTGTATCTGAAATAGGCCCAAATGGCTTTTGAATTATGTTGTTTTGTAAAGTGTTTGTAACACTTGTGAATAGAAATGTTTAAAAATAAAGTGGACCCGATTTGATTATCGATTTTCGCATATGTGTACATTGTTTTTTAAAAAAATTTGTAACAAGTTTTGATTAAATGACTGTTCTAGCATGCCACCCTTGCGAGTTACATACTCGGATATCACTCAGGATGTTGAGTACGTTTCTTGCAAGAGTGGGGTGTTACAATGACTAGTCAAGGAATTCAAGATAAAGAAGCTTGGGAGATTGAAGTACTTTCCAGGTATTGAGGTAGTATACTCTAAGAAGGGGATTTTCATATCCCAGCAAAAATATGTGGTTGATTTATCAAAGGAGAAATGGAAAACTGGATGTAAGAAAATATCTACACCAATAAAAGTTAATCAAAACCTTGAAGATGCCAAAGGAGAAGCTCTTGTAGATAGAGAAATGTACCAAAGGCTTATAAGGAGGCTCATCTACTTTGCACATACTCGATCAGACATAACATACTTTGTAAGTGTAATTAGTCAATTCATATATGATTCAAGGGAGTCACATCTACAAGCTGCTTATAAAGTGTTATAGTATTTGAAAGGAAATCTAGGAAAATGAATCCTGTTCAAAAGATAAAAGGATCTTGCCCTTGAAGTCCACACCGATGCAAATTATGGAGGATCTATAGTGGATAGGGGATCAACTACTAGGTACTGTACATTCCTTGGAGGTAATCTTATAACATGGAGGAGTAAAAAGCATAATGTTGTAGCTAGATCATTTACCGAATTAGAATTTAGAGCAACTGCTAAGACAAACATTTTATAAAAAAAAAGTTGGAGCAAGGATTAGTATGCCTATCTTATGTACTAACAGGCTACCAACTCGTAAACGTTCTTACCAAAGGGTTTAACAACTCCAATTTTCATGATAATTTTTCCAAGATGGGAATGGAAGACATCTATTCCTCATATTTATCTTCCATTCCCAGCTTGAGTGGCAGTGTTGAGATTATTAGAGTAGTGCCCTAAAGGAAATTACCTTTAGCGCGTTTTGTACAAATTCGTGTACAGACTTTATTTTCAATAATAAAGAAATACATATTTCATTAATTTGGTGTTCATTATTTATAAATTGATATTGATCTATAAGCAAATTAATGAAGTCTATGATATATGACATAGTATGAAGGAAATTGTGATGTGATCATACTATTGAGATTCCTATCAAATGAAATTATGTTAGTATCTAAATTATCCCTAGTCATAGGATTAATGAGATTGGATATTGTTAATCTGGATAGACTAGCACATGTCAAACTTCTTAATTTGATCAAGCAATGGATCTCAGAAACTGTAAACATGAGATGTGGATGCTTACTAGAGGTTGTAAGTATATTGGATGACCTACCATGAGATCATCACATGGATGTCCTATTCTAATGTCAGTGATAATTTCATCATAGCAATGGTGCAAGTATCCTTAGATTTGAAGTACTTAAAGATATCTTGGATACTAATTCTATGTTTTGACTCTATTCGTTGTTGCCTTACAGAGGTCTCTCATAGGGTGTTGATTAGGTACAGCTTGAGGTATTTGATGGTAATTAAGTAGCCAATAGGGGATTCACCACTTCTGTGATAGCAAAAGATGATACCCACGACCTCTTGTCAGGGTCATTACATGGAAATCTCTAGCTAGAGTACATTTGTCATGAAGAATGTCTTCATTGACATATAGAGAGCCCCAAGATGAGAACTTATATCATTTGGGCTAGATTTGACGTAGTCAGTATAGTGAGAGTTGACACTTTGCTCATACTCATAACTAATTGGGGTATAGCATAGTGAAAGGATGAATTGCACAATAATTATCTATGGGAGGGTTCGTGAGATGGTTTATGACAAGCACATATTCATTCATCAAACCATTTACTTTTCGGTCAATTGGGGTTTATGACATGTTATTAGACATCCCTGATAACTTACTTAGATTAAGTGTTAATCTAAGTGACCAATATAACTGGGAACCTAATAGGTTACATATATAAGAGTGACTCGGAGGATTTGTAAAATGGTTTTGGATAAAGATCTATTATATGGACAACAATAGAATGAAATGGATCCCGACGAGATCGCAACATCAATATTGCTGAAATAGATCTTCGATGTTTTTTCCACGCTTGGGACTAGGTAAGACTGTCCCTAGTGTGATTGGACCACTTCAACATTTATATATATATATATATATATATATATATATATATATAAGATATAAGAAAA
>JAOQMP010058766.1:0-10674 GCA_027563575.1 Erythroxylum pedicellare | reverse complement strand
GGGGGGAGAGAGAGCGTATATATTATGATGAACTTTGTGATTTTTTTTGGACTCATGAATACTACAAGTCATATATTGATTAGTACTCATGATAGCCTCAAAATAAATTTGTTATTGTTTAGAAATAATCCATAAGTTATTATACATTTTCTTGTTTAAGTTATAATGAATTAAAAAGACAAGCATGATTAGTGTTTTCAATAAATTATTTTAAGTATCTAATTGGTTTTGTTGAACGAAAGTATGTAAGGCTTGATGCATTTAGATAACAATATGAGCTTTGAGCCTAAGAGCATTCATCACATTTGTGCTCATACATATCTTTTTGTTGTGTGTTATCAAACATAGCTTGTTTATCCTAAAGCTTGCTTTTGAATTCATGTTGAGACCATATTTTTAATGAATTTATGTATAAAGATGATAAGGGCCCTTTGGATAATCATTTTGACCTAAACAAGTCTACCTTACTTTCTATCCCTAGAAAACTAATTTGAGCTTCAACTTTCTTTTTCTTTTTTTGCATAATAGCTTCCTTACAAGCCACTTTTACGTTTTTTTTTTGTTAATGTCTTTAAAGCCCCTTAAATTGAAGTAATTGTTTAAAGCTTATTTGCATAAGATTTCAACCATTTCCATGAAAAGTAAATTAGCTAATTCAAGTTGCATTATTTGGACTTTTCATTTTTTATAGAATTGAAACTCCTCTTTGATGTTCTTGACAAAAAAAAACTAAAAAAAGGTTTAAAAAATAGATGATTGAAAAGGATGTTATTTGAATAAAGTGAGATTTGTATTGATTTAAGTTGAAACTTGTGTGAATAAGTTTGAATGATTTCTTTCAATTTATTTAACCTAAAAAAACCATTTTGTGATACTTTACCTTAGTCATGTTACAACTCTTTTCAAGTCTCTTTGATTTATGGATTAAGGTCATTTTTCTAAAGTTGTGGAGATATAATTATTGAGGAAGCTTATAGAAATAACTCACTATACTTTAATTTGAGAGTTTAATTAACTATAAACACTTTGAGTGTATAGAGGGAAATCCATGAGAGGGTGTTAAGTCTTAGTTTATTTGATTTTGATGGAATTAATGAGATGTTATGTTTTAATTCTAACGATGCATCTTGTGAGTGCTTTTTCTGTTGATTGTTATTTCATCCTAAAACTTTAATGTGAACTAGCTTTTGGATATTTTTGGATAATATGAAAGAACATAAAAGGTTGTTATAAGGATGATTGATGTATTAAATTGATGTATTCTTAAGGACAAACATGAGTCTAGTGTGGGAGAATTTGATAACATGTTATTTTATTCTGTTAATTGGAATTATCTCTTTTGTTTTTTCACATATTTTTGTGCTTAAATAGGACAATTAATGTTTGTTTTGTTTAAAAAGATGAAAAGTGGAGATTGCATTAAATTGAAGCATTATCGGTTAAAATCAAAAATTTTGAAAAAAGCGGGCAAATTATTGCAATGAATAAGATGAGATCATGCCTAATGTCATATTCACTTAAAGAGTTGGAATGAATTATTAAACTTCTTTCTTACCCTAATTGTTTTAGAAAGGATCTTAGCAAGATAAAAGGAGATTAGGTTTAGAGTAGGAGAGAGAGAGAGAACACATCTTTCACTTTCTTCAACACTCTCTTTTTCGTTTCTTCTTAGTTTTATTTCAATCTTTTATCTTTCTTCTATTTTTGGTATTGGAAATAAAGTCTTGTGTAGCTAATCCAAATCTTCTAATTTAAAGGAATTTAAAACTCTAGTTATAACTTTGTGAGGTTTTGTTCTAAACTTATATTCATGTTTTAATTCAAGTATTTCTTGTTTTATGTTCTTACATTTCATGAATAATTAATATTAATTCACTTAACAAATTTATTTAATGTTGATTATTCTATAACTATTCATGAATTTAGTAATCCGTAATTATCACGAAGGATCAGTACAACTAACAAATAGGTTATTTATTAATTTACATATTTGACTTATAAAAAACTAAGTTAAATAATTATAACTATCTCAATTATTTAATTTAGAGTATAATCTTTTTCACTAAACTTATTTCTATCATTTATTTGATATAAAATCAATGATTTTAAAACTAGACCAAATGGGCTTATTCAACCGAATTAAGCTTGAACTAGCCTAATTTTCAGCTCAGTTTTTATTGTTTAACTGACCGATTTTTTTGAATAGTGAAGAATAGTAAATTTTGTTCTTCTTCTTTACGATGGGTCACCAATAGACACAAGCGATCTTTTGAACTTTCGCTTTTATGTCTTCTTATTTTAGTGAAATTGGTAAGTTACTGGTTCTGGCTGGCTCGTGCCTCTTCCCTCTTCGTGGCTTTAAGATTCAAAAGGAAAGAACCGTTACAGCAACTTCGAACAGTTACAATAACTTTGACTTCTTTCCGAAAAGATTTTCGGACTACCTCCAACTATGGAGAGTCCACATGCTAACACTTCAACAGATTTTGCTGGCCATGTTGCCATAAAAGTCAAGATTCGGGAAAGGGACGAAAATCCCCCCCACCTACGCCGAAGATTCAATCCACCTTTCCCAGTTTTAGCGCGGTGGTGAGTGGCCATACTGCCACTGGACTTGGGGGACATGAAAAGAAATGGCCAGAGGAGACCCCTATAGAAATAACTGAAGGTGATATCAATATCATACCAGGCAAATTTGGGAGGGGGGTAGAGCTTTCACAGACTTTTAAAGGCAAACTTGACCACATTTGGGCTAATGTGGTTATTATCAAACTCTTTGGCTGAAAACTGGGATTCCACCTGATCAAAGCACGCCTACTCTCTTTGTGGAAACCAACAAGGCCTATCAAAATTATTGACATAGAGAATGATTATTACCTCATCAATTGCAAGGAGGAGGATGATTATATCAAAATACTCACCTAAGGCCCGTAGATCATTGTTGGTAATGCATTATTTGTGCACCCAACTTCCGACCCTCCTCCAATAAAATCACTCATGTGGTGGATTGGGTGCGGTTCCCTGAGCTGCCAATCGCCAGGTACCACCCATCCATTCTTATCGCTCATGGTAACCTGATGGGACGAACGGTCAAAATCGACCACCAAACCCAACTCACCCAGCGGGGCAAGTTTGCCCGAGTTACGGTGGATATCAACTTAAGCTCCCCGCTCAGATCAATTGTGGAGTTAAACGGTGAGCCTATTCGGGTAGGCTACGAAGGATTGCCCTCCATCTGCTTTGCGTGTGGTCTGGTCGGACACGGGGAGATGTCTTGCCCCACGCACTCGACTGCGTCACCTACTACTAAGCCAGCCCCGAGTGAACCGTAGGCGCCTTCCACCGGCGATGACCGTCATCCACAGACGGCTGTCGACACCCGACGAAAAGAGTATGGGCCCTGGATGCAAGTTCAATGGCGTCCCCGCTGACAACCGTCCCCTACAACGACCAAGTGATCTAAAAGGACCTTTGAACCATCACCGGTAGGAGCGTCAGGCTTGAGGTTCTTCACTCTAACAAAACAGGAGCCATTAGAGAGGAGAGTGGACATCTCCACCTGTGACACGCCATCTGCGTCAACTCAACCCCCAATTCCCTCTCCATCCCTAACGCCAGCGCTGATGAAGGAGAATCGCCCAAAACGACAGTCGACTAAGGGCCAAGGTAGCGTGGGTAAGGCTGGCGTGAAAACAACGCCGCCCCAACAACATTAGACCCATGCGTTGGGCCACATTAGACAGGCCCAGTCTATAGGCCAGTCTCCTCCCACGGGCCCAGCTGTGCCCAAACCCCTAAGGCCTCCTTCCCAACCCCACGTACAGGGTGCCCAATCGCCTGCTATGAACAATATGGCCCTTTCCATTCCTTCCTACACCAACGTGGTCATTCCCAACCAGTCTATTACCCTTCCTTTAAATACTGGTTTGGATAGTGGGGCCATAGATGAGGATCTTACTACGGATCCTCAGCTTAATGCCTCGGCCACATCCGACCAAACATATATGGCTCCCCCTACATGACCGCAAGATCCAGGCCTAGCTGTGACAACCACCATCTTTACAAGTTTAGGGCCTTACATGCAAATAGAGGAGAGTTCTACAGAGCCCACAATGGATCACATTCGGGTGCAAACGGACACCCCAGTTAGCTCGCATGCAGATTAATTCCCCTACTTGTTTTCACGAAAATCTTCATTTGGAATTGTCAAGGAGCTAAAGGTCGGACCTTCAAGCCTATCTTTAAAAACTATATCCGAATCCACAAACTGCACCTGGTAGTTTTGGTCGAGCCACGCATTAGTGGGGATCGTGCCACAAAAGTTATCAGGAGCTTAGGTTTTCACCAATCTTTATAGGTTGAAGTAGCGGGGTATTCGGGCGGTATTTGGCTTCTTTAGAAAGAGGATATTGCAGTCCGCATTCTTATAGCCCACCGGTAATTTGTCCATACCAGTATTGAGTGGGACCGTTGGTCTTTTGACTTCACGACTATTTATGCTAGCCCTACTTCCTTGCTTCAACGGTACTTATGGCATTTTCTACGGCAAATTGCCAGGATCACCGTTAAACCCTGGCTATTGGGGGGGACTTTAACGCCAAGTTGGAATGCACAGACAAACGCGACGGTTCTCGTCTTCACCCGGTAGTCAACTCTCATTTTAGAGATTTTGTGGAAAGCTGTCTTCTCCAGGATCTAGGCTTCACAGGACCTAGATTCACATGGCGATGGGGTCAAATCCTTGCCCGATTAGACTGGGCTTTCTGTGCTAATAATTGGGATTCGGCTTTCAGTAGCACTACAGTTACTCACCTTCCCTTTCTTAAATCTGATCATCGACCTCTGCTAGTGTCTCTCCACAACAGCGCGCCCCTCCGTCGATTCATAAGCCCTTTCACTTTCAAAATGCTTGGTTGATGCATGCTGACTTTCGGTGATTTTTCACGGAGCATTGGACTACTATCCACTCGGACATCAGCACTACTCACCGACACTTCGCGGACAAGGTTCAACAGTGGAGCTTCCACACGTTTGGCAATATCTTTTCACAAAAAAGGCCCCTCCTAGCTCGTCTCGAAGGCATTCCGACAAGATTAGAAAGTGAAGACACTAACTCTCTTCGGGAGCTGGAGGAACAACTTCGGGCTGAATTAGAGCAGGTCCTTTCTTAGGAAGAACTCTATTGGTATCAGCGCTCTGGACTCAGTGGCTAAGCCAGGGTGATAGGAATACTAAATATTATCATGCGCTCACTATGGCCAAGCGCCATCACGCGACATTCACTTCTTTGAAGGATGCTAACGGGTATGAGCTATCTTATTCAACAAGCATCCAGAGATTAGCCAAAAACTTCCTTGAGCAACTCTATACGTTGGACGGGTGGACCCCTCCTGTTCGACAAATCTGGGGCCAGTTTCCCTCTACCCCCCCACGCTATGGACGAGTTGGCTAGCCCTCCTCACCCTGACGAAGTCAAAACGGCCTTCTTCACTATGGCCCCTAACAAAGCCCCAGGGATAGATGGATTCACTGCTGTCTTTTATCAATCCTAGTGGGATACTGTGGGACCTTCGCTTACCGCATTCATCCAGAGGATTTTTTGACATGATGTGTGGGAGTCTGCCCTGAACCGCACCATAATGGTTCTCATCCTTAAGACCCCGACTGCCACTTCCATTACCCAGTTTAGGCCTATCGCCTTATGCACTGTGCTCTACAAAGCCATTACCAAACTCATTGTTAATAGGCTTAAACCTTACCTAGAGGATCTGGTCGCTCCGACCTAATGTAGCTTCGTCCTAGGGCGCTTGATTACAGATAATATTATTATCGCCCAGGAAGTTATACACTCTATGAAAAAGAAAACAGGTAAGAAAGGGATAATGGCTCTAAAGGTGGACCTTGAGAAAGCCTATGATCGTCTGTCATGGGATTTCATTCAAGAAACCTTATTCGATGTTGGCATTCCCGAGTCCCTGATTAACCTCATCATGAAGTGCATTTCTTCGATTTCTATCCAGGTACGTTGGGATAGGGACCTTAGAGAGGCTTTTCGGCCTACCCGAGGTATCCGACAGGGAGACCCCATATTGTCGTACTTATTTGTTTTGTGTATGAAACGCCTCAGACACTCTATCTCTCATACGGTGACACAAGGCCATTGGAAGCCTATTTGATTAAGCCACAATGGCCCTCCCATATCTCACCTGTTTTTTGCTGATGACTTCATGTTGTTCACCGAAGCTTCAATTGACCAAGTGACCATTATTCGGGATATATTATCCTCCTTTTGTGATGCTGCAGGTCAACGAGTTAGCCACGCTAAATTGAGGTGCTACTTCTCCAACAATATCCACCCTCACACCGACCACTATTTATGCACTGCCTTGGGGTTCCAACAAACGACGGACCTCGGACGTTATCTGGGCATTCCGCTACTGCATGAACGCGTGACCAAGGTACATATCAGTACATTCTCGACAACGTTCAGAAATGCTTATCTAGCTGGTCAGCTAACCTGTTGTCCTTTGCTGGCCGCAACATTTTAGTGCAATGGGTCATTGCGGCCCTACCTGGCTATACTATGCAGACGGTACGACTGCCTCGCAGCTTATGTGATGCCTTGGAGAAACTAATGCAATAATTCTTATGGGGCTCTTCTACAGGCACTCAGCGGATTCATTTAGTTAACTGGGATTCAGTCTGCACTCCTAAAGAAATGGGGGGCCTCGGTATTTAAAAAATTCGCGAAACCAATGATGCCTTCCTAGCAAAACTGGGATGGTCCTTGATTAATCGGCCCTATGCCCTCTGGGTTCAAATTCTGTCTGCAAAGTATAAATTCGATGCCAATAATCTACCCAATTCTATCGACATCGTGGGCAGATCCATGATCTGGAGGAGCATAAAAGAGATTTGGCATATAGTGCTCCAGGGCCTAAGGTGGAGGATTGGCGATGGCTCTAGGACCATTTTTGGTTGGACTCGTGGGTAGGTACAAAGGGACCTTTGCTTAACCACGCAACTACGCATATTCCTGCTTCTTATTGCTACCTTAGTGTCAAACATTTTGTGGACACTGACGGTAATTGGTAATGGGACACTTTGCAGTCGTGTCTTCCAATGTTGCTATGCCGAGCTATTGTTGGTATTTTACCTCCAAAAGACCAACTAAGTCAGGATAAGTTAATTTGGGGCATTTCTGACACGAGGCACTTCACAGTAGCATCCACATACTCCCTGCTTATGGATCACGAGGAAGTCTCACATCATGGTATTTGGAACGTCATCTGGAAGTGGAACGATCCTCAACGCATTCGCTCCTTTCTCTGACTCTTCACTCACGATCAATTACTCTCAAATCAGCATCGGGTTTGACGGCACCTCACTACGGATGGAGCATATTCTCATTGTGGTTTCGAGGAATCCTCACAACATATTGTGCGTGACTGCAGCAAAGCCCAACAAGTGTGGAGCGCTTTTCCTTCGCACATAATCACTACTGAGTTCTTCCATATGCCGACCCCAGACTGACTCACCACCAATCTTCATTCTCACCGTGAAGTTTTTGCGCACGATTGGTCCATCCTGTTTAGTGTTACCTGTTGGTTCCTTTGGACCTGGCGTAATCGGTCCCTCTTTGATGAGCAGTTCTTTTGGCCATCCTTACCTATTTATGTTATTTTGTCTTATGCAGGTCAATTACACCAGGCATCCAGATGGCAAGGAGAGCGGGCCCGGTCTATTGACCTTGACATGCGCAGTTGATTGGATGGTGCAAGCCCCCTACTGGGTGGGTCAAGCTTAACATGGATGGAGCGTGCAAACGGCACCCACTCTCTGCCACAGTAGGTGGCATCATACAGGACAGTGGAGGCAATTGGCTTGGAGGCTTCAGCCAGAACCTTGGCACATGCTTGTCAGTGACTGCGGAACTGTAGGGAATGTATACAGGGCTCACACTTGCCTAGAACCTAGGCTATCGTCGGATTGAACTCGAAGTGGACTCGATTGCGGTGATCAATCTCCTATTGTCCACAGCTAACCGTTCTAGGGCTCTCAATCCCCTAGTTCAGAGTATTCATGTACTGTTCACTCGAAACTGAACAGTTATCCATCGCCACATTTATCTCGAGAGCAACAGATGCGCAACCTCTTCGAATACACCAAAATATCATTAAAAAAATACAATCACAAATCAATCTAGGTAGGGCTGAAACACCTTATTTATCAGGGCCATAAAAGATGCCAGCGTATTAGTCAACCCAAACGGCATCACTAAGAACTCGAAGTGCCCATACCTACTCCTGAATGCACTTTTAGGTACTTCAGCCTCAGCTATCTTCAACTAATAGTACCATGATCTCAGATCCAGCTTAGTAAACACCTGAGCTTCCTGCAACTGATCAAGTAAATCATCGATTCTAGGCAGTGGGCACTTATTATTCACTGTCACCCACTTCAGCTGCCTATAATCGATGCACAACCTCCAAGTCCATCCTTCTTCTTCACAAACAATACTGGGGCTCCCCACGGTATAACACTAGGTCTAATAAAACCCCTTTCCAACAACTCCTAAAGCTGAGCCTTCAACTCCCTTAGTTCTACAGGTGTCATCCTATATGGAGGAATGGATATAGGAGCAGCACTTGGAACTAGATCAGTTGTGAACTCTGTTTCTTGATCTAGTGGTAATTTAGGTAACTCATTGGAAAACACATCCAGGAATTTCCTAACTATTGGAATGTCCTGTATACTCTGCTCAGCCTTAGTATTAATGACGTGGGCCAAACAAGCCTCACATCCTCCCTGCATCAATCTCAATGCCCTCATAAAGGATATCATCCTGGCTGGTACTGCTTAACTAACTCCTCTGAATACTGCCCTCGGCTGACTAGGAAATTCTAGCACTACCTCCTTGGTGTAGCAGTTCTTGATAGCCCTATGAGCAGTGAGTCAATCCATGCTTAGGATAATCTCAATCTCTCTCAACTATAGTATAATCAGGTCTGCCTTCAACTATGCTTGATCAATCCTAATCAAGCACCCCTTATAGACCTCTCCTATAACAGTAGTACTACCTAGAGGTGTACTCATTTCTTGCCCATATTGTAGCAACTCCCTATCACAATGCAATCTGCATGCCAAATGCGGTGCAATAAAGGAGTGTGTGGATCCTAGATCTAGCATTGCAAATGCCTCAAAATCATAAATGAGAAGTGCACCTACCACAACATCCAGTGAGTCCTAAGCCTTCTACCTAGTCATAGCATAGACTCTAGCCTGGGATCTACCCCGCCCTTCAGTCCTCATGAAAGAACTACCAGCTCTCCCTCTGCCTCTACCTCGGCCTCTCAATCCAGATCCACCACTTCTGCTCTATTGGATTGTAGTATTACTCTCAGATCGCCCACTCACAACAGACTGAGCTTCCAAAGCAGCAGGGCAATCTCTAATCTGGTGGTCCATAGAGCTGCATTTGAGGCAAGCTCCTATCAGCTTCCAACACTCACCACCATGACTCCTCTCACAGTGCTCACAAACTGGATATTGATTCAATCTCTGTCCTGCACTTCTTCCACTGACAGTCTGTAAAAATCTGCCCCTTTGCCTAGATATTGTCTGTCTGGATCCACATGGTGGTCTAAATGCTCTGTTCTGGCGCTTACTAAAGCCCTTGCCAGAATTGCCCTGACTCGCACTAGGCTTCTTCCCTTTGGACCCTTACCCAGTCTCAGCTTGTCTTTCTCTCAGTAACTACTCAATTCTAATTGAAGCAGCTCTCAACTCAGTGAAAGTGCCCAAGTCTAAAAGCACCAACCTTGTTCTGATCTCCATATTGAGCCTATTCTCAAACCTCTAACACTTGTCCTCTTCTGTAGGGATTAGAGCAGTAGCATTACCTATTAAATCATTAAACCGGACCTCATATTCAGTCACTGACATCCTACCCTGCTTCAATTCCAAGAACTCATGCATCTTTATGTCCAAATAGATCTTGGGCATATAGTTGTCTCTGAAGACCCTCAAAAAGTCTCCCCACTTCAACTGGCAAGGCTTGGTGGTACTGCTTGGAACAGTCTTCCACCACTAGTAAGCTGGGCCTTGCAGCAAGGACACTACGTAGTCGAACCTCTCATCAGGCTCGCAGTTTATCTAATCAAATACCTTTCTGTTCTCTCTAACCATCCCTCAGCCTCAGCAGGGTCTGTACTTCCATAAAAGTCCACAGCTCCCTGCTTTCGCATCCTATCATACCTCCTCTCCCTTCTTTCGGGAATTTTAAAAGGCATCTCGTCAAATCGAGACACCGAGGACTCCCTACTGGCTCCTACCGATCCTTGGTCAGCTGGTTAATCAATCTGATTACCTAAAGCGGATGACCTATAACAAACAATAACTTCAATCATTATCCATATGTCTCACGATATTTCAAGCTTAACATTCCTATATGTCCCAACAGATGCCAAACCATGCTCTGATACCACCTAATTGTAGCACCCCTTTATTGCAGGCTACACACTGGGACACCCGGAGGTTGTTCTAGTATATATCTTACGATAAGGGTGAGCTAGGTTCAATCTCTACATTACTTCATATGGCATCATATCAATATTCAATCATAAAGCATCAATAAAAGACCACAATATTTAAAAACCAATTCTTTTCCTCATT
>JAOQMP010058755.1:0-10674 GCA_027563575.1 Erythroxylum pedicellare | reverse complement strand
TTTATTTATATAATTTTTTTTTGTGTGATTTTTTTTGATACTTTATTTATTTGTTTGATATATATATATATATATATATATATATATATATATTGGATGCATGATAAATTTTATATGTGATATTTACATGCAATTTGTGTTTGATGAGACATATAAAGTTAAATCCCTTGTTAAAATATTAACTATATGTTGAGAAAGTGATTGTTGCCTTCCATTATTATAAGAATAAATCAGAGTTTTATTTATTGTAGGCTTGTTGAGCAAACTCAAGGCCGTTTTAACCTGAATATATTTAATCTTATGATAGTGGGTTCTATTTAACTAAATTTGTGTGATTTTGGTCGAACAAACTCATGATCATATGAATTTAGAGGCAAGGTTAGGAACAATATATAAGATATATTTTGGCAAAAATTGTCACCTAACGGATCTAGGAATCATATGAGATGTGATTGATAAAGTTGTTATCTAACTAATTTAAGTCTAGTTGGTTTGTTGAGCAAACTTAATATCAACTATATTTGAATGAGATCTTAGCCCAGTAGAAAAATTAGAGTAATCTTTCCAAATACTGTTGAGGGTTATTATTTCAAATAAAATAATGGGAGTAACTAAATGCAAGATTAAAGACCTAATCTTATTTGGTAATCATGGCATATAATTGATTACTTGTTTCTTTTACATTTATATTTTGTTCTGAGTGGAATCTACCTTATGTAGTATAGTTGATACTAAGTTAGTGAACCCTAAGTTCTTGGACATAGGATATATTTGAGAAAAGTTCTCAAAAGTTAGATAGAAAATTGTATGTTCATTATGCAATTTTGCTATACCTATTGAGGATATGGCAAAAAAGTTTTAAAGATATGTCAAAATCATATAGATGACAAATTGTATTGACATTTTGAGTGAACTAATGTCTCGTAAACTTTGACGACAACATGTAAGATTTATATCAACATCATGATAGCAAAATGCAAGGGGTTGCATGGAGTAGGGCTTAACGGTATAGTACCTTGTTAGAATTGCTTCATTTAATTTAGTTTACTAAAAGCATAATTGTGGACTACAATTATAGGCTTAGCAACAGTATGATAATAGTTTTCAATAAAAGAAAACGATTGCATGATTTTTCTTACTTATATGTGATATGATAGAGATCATATGATTTTCTGGTTCATGTTTATACGTATTTGATACTGATTTTCGATTCAACATTATTGTAATTTTCAAAGCATGATAAGAAATAGATTGTTATGAAGGAAGTAGTTAATCCAAGTTTATGCAAATAGTTTGTATTTGTATTAGATCAAAGGAGACTTATGATAAACATAAATGGCAAGAATAAAAAGTTGGATAACCGAGATTATCCTTTTATGTCATATTGGTTAAATCAACATAACGAGAATCATAAAGTTACATACTAGGATATATGTATCCTTTTGATTATGAATCATATGAAACTTGTCAAACTTGTAAAGTTGAAGAATAACCAAATCAACCTTTAGTGAAAGGATGATGATGGTATTAAATTGTTAAATCTTATACATGTGCTGCATTGGATAGAATAACAATTCGTAAAAAAGATAATATTTATATTTATATTTCATTAGATTACTAATGACTTTATGTGATATAGTCATACGTATTATATGAAATGATGATTTAAAATTTTGAAAACTTCAAACTGTTTAAATCTAAGTAGAAATTAAGCATTCATAATGTTGAAGCGCATCGATGAGATCCTTGTGGCAAGTTTTAAATTTTCAATTATCTATAAGGAATGAGAATCTCTAGTAAATATTTTCATAACTAAATTCATAAGTTTATGGATTTATGTAAGGAGTAAAATACAATATGAGATTGTATAATGCAATAGTATTTCTTTTATAGCAATGCTTGGTACAATGACTTACCTTCTATAGTTCTAATTAAATCAATTAGTAAGATTCCATATTAGATATGAAATGCTAAGTCTTTGAAATAGTTAAAACTAATGATTTAACGATGTGATGCTTAGCTGAAGCATACATTATCGATTTAGTTTAGAACTAAATTGAGTAAAAAAGTGTTATGAGATATCTAAAAGGTTGGATATAATCTTACAGACCTATTGAACAAATTGTTTGATTCAACGCATACTTATAGGAGAATTTAAGATATTAGATACTTGTGAAGTATTAAAGATATTCATTACTTTCTATGTGTGAGTTGATATTTAAGTTCAAGATGATAAGGATATAATTTTAGAAGTAAATCCTAATTAATGTTTATTTATTTAGAACAATATCATTTAGGATTGGAAAAGTTCCAATGTAGCAATTGGTTGCTAATCAAGTCATAATACATTTTTTCGTTTAGTGGAAATGATTAATTGGATCAACAAGTCCTTTAGTGAACTTAATATAGTTTCTTTGCATTGTTCAAGACAGTAATGTATTATAGAACATTAGAGTCATTGGGGATACATAAGGAGCTAATATCTCATCAAAGATCCAAGAATGTGTTTAGGCAAAATTTCTTAATTATGATGATAATTAAGATAGGAGTTGTAAGATTTAATCAAGTGCTCTCACTATAGAGAATCTTATAGAATTCTCTCATTAAGCCACTGCCCAGTAGTAGAATAATCGTCATATGGTAATATAGTATGAGATACTTAAACGATTGGGTTAGTGTAAGTAGGAGATTGTTGTTTTATGCCCTAAAACCAATCACTTTGGTTGTAATTTAGTGACAAATTATTTAAAAGGCATTCCTTATCTTGTACATGTTTCGATGTATATGATAAAGTCCATGGGATAATTGTATATTGCAAATGAGATTATAATTATGAGATTCATATTGCATTTATGTATTATTCCTAAATGTTACTAGTCATTGTTCTATTAAGATTGGACATTAATAGAAAACAAAAAAACTAACACACATTTTGTTTTTCCTTATGAATAAAGTAGTTGATCTCATAGGCTAAAATATAGAGATACTTAAACAAATATGTGGATGCTTGCTAGAGAACAAGTTCACTGGACAGACTCAATATGAGAAATCCATTTGGAACATTACTTGTCTATAGAATTCTCATTGTGATGATTATGTAAGTGATCATTTGACTTGAGGTCATCAAAGTTATCTTATATGGGGATTGTTATATTTACTACTTATGATCTATTTAATCATAGGTCGTTTAATTAGTAGTCATTGGATGTAGCATGAGCTATACAGAGATAGTTGAGTAATCAAGATAGGATTCATCACCTTAAAGTAATTAGGGAGAATGTTTCATTGTTCTCGATTAGTATTGATTCAAGAAATCCTTGGCTAGGATGAAATGATGCTTTGTAAATGGTTTACAAATGTCATTAATTGAATCAATAGCTAATGACAGAGAACTAATATGATTAGACTCAAAATAGAGTAGATATTAATTCCATACTCTATGTTTAATTGAAACATTGTATGATAAAATGATTGAATTACAAGAAAAAATTACACAAAGAAGTTAGTCAAAAATGACATTCCTAAATATTTATGTGGTCGTGATGCATTACTAGATTTCAATCTTGATCTATGATTACAAATTGTTTAATTGGAGAATTAAAGAAAAATTAAAAAGAGTTTTAATTTATCTAATTTTAATTAGATTTTATAATTGGGAACCTAATGGGTCTCACATATAGAATGGGTTGAAGAAAGCAAAATTAATTTAATCAAGTTGGACTTGATTGCAAAGTTTGAGAAACTTTATGATTAAAGATGTGATATTTAATAAATAAGGATCAATATGAGATATTGAATCTTATATGAGCCTAATTGGTATTTAATTACAATTATTTGTAATTCTAATTAAAGTTTAATTGAAATTAGAATTTAATTTCAATTAAATTACTAAAATGTCCAAAGCTTATTATAAATAGGCTTAAACTCTATGGAGTTAGTACTTCTTGCTTAACCTTCTCTGTAAGAATTACAGAGTTCTCTCAACCTGTTCTGTGGATACCGTTAGAGGTCGAACATTTGTTTGGCTATAGTGGTTGAGACGGATCGGTTTTGGAAATAGTTCGAGGGATACAACAAGAGAAAGATCAAGCTTTGAAATAAGGTACAAATTAAGTTTTTGCTTTATTATGATTTGTGTTAATCATTGTATAGAATGAAATAGATCTTGGTTTTCGAGAAATCAAAAGTCACGAAAAAGTTTCGTGATTATTCCATTGCTGTCGAGATCGGATCTCAACCTGGTTTCCCAACAAGTCATTTGGGTTTGAATTGTTAACTTGCTAAGTTATTTATTCAAAACACATAATTTGAAAGTTATTGTGTGTATTGATAGTCTACCTAATACGCACTTAAAGAATAACAATTCTAGTATGAAATTGAAGTTCCATTTTTAACTTATTTCCATATTCAATTACTTCAAGATTCAAGTTGAATCGAGTCCAATTTTCGACTCAGATTTAATTTTCTAAAAATTAATTATATCAAATTGATGATTAAGGGTGTGTATGATATGTTCTCAATGATTCATGGTATATTTGATAAAAATTAATTATATCAAATAGATGATCAAGGGTGCATTTGATATTTGACCCAATGATTCATGTTATATTTGACATTTTAATTTATTCCTTACTAGCACAAGCTAATAGATGATGAAGGTATGTTCCCCATTTAATAATTTGTTTTTGTTGCTGTATTTCAAAAAATTATGATTTGCAAATATGATGTTGTTAAAGTTAATTGATTGTTTGGCTAATAAAACTAATTAAAAATAATAATTAAAACGTATTTGCTAGTTACATTTAAAAACAAAATTCAGAAATATTTTTAAGTAATTAGGGTTTTCTAAATAATCAAAAGTTATTTAGTTGTGTTTGACTTACAAAATCCAATCTTGGGCGGCTTGGATGTTGTATAGGATCAATGAGAGTAAAGGTTATTATCGCACTTTTCTTAAGAAGTTAAAAAGTTGCACTAAACTGAGCTTAGAATCTCCAGCTCAGTTTTGTTTTTGCTCTAGGATCATTGTCTATGATAAAAAAAAAAAAGTGTTGTAAGCTAGTCTGAATTTTCCTAGAGTTACCCGAGTAACTAGGCATTGGAACTTTTAAAGTGCTTGTTTTGTATGGATCCTTTTCAAGCCAGTCTGTTCTTTGGAATATAATTTATTTAACTTCCAAAACAAACGTTATTACGTGAAAAAAAAAAAAAGGGATAAAAGCCTGGAGCTACAACAGCATTGTTCCATAAGAAGAGAAAATAAAAAATTCATAGAGACTGGGAAAGAACATCAGCTTCCATTATCATCACTGACATATGAAAAATGCATCCATATGCCACTTCAGTATTGAGAAAGATTAGCATCATCAATTGGCTGCGAATGATTAGAGCATCAACTTTCATTATCATCACTGACATATGAAAAATGAATCCATATTCTTCCATCTGCCACTTAAGTATTAAGAAAGATTAGCATCATCAATTGGCTGTCAATGATTCCTCCACATAAAACTCCCAAGCACACAAAGGTTCAGCAACCAATGCCTTACAAGAATGGAAAAAGTTAGCTTTATATACCAAGCTTGTTCGTATCCTTGCATAGGCGATTTTCTTAATTTCATTTGATCTTCCATAGCTGGCTTTTCAAAATCTAAATAACTACCCACAAGTAGCATGAAATTCTAAAAGCCAAACCACTAAGTCAACAACAGCAAACATTGTGCTAATAGGCAAAGTGCTCTTAAAAGATTGCCTTCTCGCGTAAGGACTTCCAACAAAGGAAACTACAAAATGAACAGCTGAAAACATAAATGAAATTTTGAAGGTGTTCCTCGTCAACTTTTATGCATTTGGATATTACTTATATATGGTTATATTAACCAGGATCCAAATTACGGGTGTGAAGCATACTTTTTATAATTTTCCTTCAAATCTCTGTAATACAATAGTTTGAAACATGAATATAAAAATAAAAGAACTAAAGATAAATATAATTTGACATCTTTCAAAACTTTTCTTTTTTGATGAAGTTGTTAACCACAAACTATTTTAACATCTGACCTCTAATGGTATTCACAGAAAAGAGAAAAAACAACTGAACTTATTGAGAGAGATTAATATAGGAGCACTAACTCCTTTCTATCTTTTCTTTACTAAAGAAAAACTAGAGATTCTTTCAATTTTAATAATACTTAAATTCTTACTATAGTTATAATTATAATTTAATTTTAATAAAATAAATATCTCATGTTTGGTTACTAAAACTTTTGTATTTCACAGTTAAATTCAACTTAATTAAATTATTTTAATTCATTAAGTGAAATTAAATAAATTAAAACTTATTTTAATTTATTTTTAAGTTTCTATTTAAATATTTATAAATTATGGATTAAGATGAATGGGTTATTCTATCAAAAAGCATGGCCTATAATTTTTTGAAAAAATTGAATTAAATTAAGCCAACAAGGCATGCAAGATACATAGAATTGTTTCATGAAGTTAACAGACTCCCCAAAAGAAGTTGTCAAGATAAGAGCAAAGTAGAATTACAAATAGATATTCATCTCTTTACACAAGTGAGGAAGATTGCAGTTTGCATATGCTGTTGAAGTAGTTCATATCCCCAAACCTGTCTTTGAAAAAGCATGGTTAAGGATATAGTGATTAAGGAAATAGTGGAAGGACATAATGTTATACCATATTAATTATAATTATTCGTGACATTTTTAATCCACTTTATCCTATATATTATTTAGATTTTTTGCTGATTTATTATACACAAATATAATGCAAAAATAATTAAAAATTTGAAGCATTGTATATAAAAAATAAAATATTACTAAATTTGACCATGTATAAGATTTTAATTACAACATCAAAAATAATTATATATAAAATGAAAAAAATACAAAGATTAGTTTAATCACTCTGACTCGCTTTCATCTTTACTGTTTACATAATCCGGGCCAAGTAATTTTCTTAAGTACTTTTCATACTTGGCTAACTTTTTCTGAAGCAACTTGTTTTCCTTTTCAAGATATTGAATGTCTGCTGGTCTTGATGAGGATAGAGCAGTTGGCTTACGGCTAAGATTTTGTACCAAGCATCTTATTACAAATGTCGTCTACATTTGACTCATTTACGTCAAATATTAATGTTTGTAATAACTCTTGCATCTTATTCTAAAATTTTAAAAATAAAATCAATATTCAATTCAAATATTATTAGTTAGTACTACACAAATAAATAAACTTAAAATTTTTTAAAAATTATACTTACATAATTATTGTGCGATTCTTCAAACATCCAACCTTCTCGCTCCTTATATGAAAAAATAAGAAATAAAATATAATAAATAATATTGTGTTTACTGATATAATTATAACTTGTAAACAAAGAATTTACATATTCATTTCGTAGGACAACAATTGATTTGGAATCTTGATTGTTCAGAGTTTTTATTTTTCCTCTATCCACCTTAGGTTTCTCACACTTTTCCTAAATAAAGAAAAGAAATAGTCGTTAAATAGTGTAACAAGATTAATGGAAGAAAATGTGGAGAAAAAGAAAACAAACCTGAATGTTAGGAGAGGCCCAATAATTACACAAATTGTTTCAATTTTTTGGAGACATCTATTCGCAAACATATCTTCCTACCTCCTTATTCGAAGGAAAAGATTTGTAATATTGATGCAGTCGATAACAACGATCTCTAATCTTTTATTTCAATTGTGTAGTCACACAGTTTGAAACATCAAGGTTGTCGAGATTAATGATATTCAGTTTCATCTGTAAACAATAAGTAAAAATGAACTTAATTAAAATAATTAAAATAATATTTCTTAGAATCAAAAAAATAGAAAATTTACCGAAATTTTATCAAAATAATTCTTTAGCAAATTGTCTTTCTTCAACCATTTGACATGCTTTAAGCAAGACAATTCAGTTTTGGCAATTAAACTCAACTCACTAGACAATTTTGTTGATCGAATCTTGTCTAGAGGACCACCTTATGAGGTATCAATATGTACAAACAACTTACTATTTATTGCAACATTCATTCGTTGCAATTCATAACCTTTAGTTATACCTTCATCTCTTTTTCTGACATTGATATTCACTACAAGAAAATTATTAATTATCGACGGAAGAGAAACCGTAGCAAATTACTGACTAAAAATGATTTTTTGTAGGTAACATTGTCAGGAAAGATTATATTTTGCGACAGTAAAAGTATCCGTCGGTAAAAATAGAGGAAAATTATCCCAACAAATTTTCTGACAGAATATAGTGACGGTAGAAGATTCCCATCGGTGAAGGAGGCGGGAATGCTTGGCGGAATAAAAAAGTTTTGGGTTTACCAATGGAAATGTTTCCATTGGTAAATTCCGTCGGTAAATTTTAAAGTAAAAATCATCATTTCTTTTGGCTTCAACGTTTTTAATATAACGAAAATGACGTCGCTTAATTTAACAACAAACAACATCGTTTTTCTATGAATTTAGCCTACCTGAAGACCCCCTCCCTCTCCCCTGCGTTTTTGTTTTCATTTTCTATTGTCAATTCCATTTGTTTCTCTATCGTCGATTCATCTTCTGCTCATTAGTATGTGTGTTCTTTTGTCTTCTCCAGCCAATGTCATTGTGTCCTTTGGCAAAGGTAAGTCATTCAGCCTTTGTTCTCTATGATTTTTTATATAACTCGTGTTGGCATATATGTTTGATCCTATGAGTTTTTAAGATGTTTTTGCATTTGTTTTACATTGTCTATGGTGTATTTGTGTTTGTCATGTTCTAGAAAATGTTGAGGAAGGAAAAAGACATGATTTGCTTAACTTAATTAGGATGAATATGATATGCCTTTAAAGTGTTCAATGAAAGTTATGAGTGGGTTCTTTAATGATTTTCTCTTTGTTTTAAATGTCTATGGCTATTAAGGTTATTGCTTCTTCTCATAAACCAAATTTCATAACCTACTTTATCGGGATTGCAGTTGAGAAATCAATTATACGAGTTCAAACAATAATGAAAAATGATGAACTAATCGATGGGATGGGTTTAACACATGCATAAGTTGTTCTATACAATATTCTTATATAGTTGCGGCAATGGGATATTATTCGAAGTATGCTTTGATACTAATTTTTTTACGTTATTAATTTTTGTTCAATTGTATCGGGGCATATATGAGTTGTTTTACTATTTAGAATCATTGTCGTTTCGTTATGTAATTTGCAATAACTAGATGGTGAGTTCAAGTTATCTTTATATACGCTGGCTTATTGACTCAACAGGTTTTCTTTTTCTTCTTTTAGATCCTATTTAGTAAATAAATTGAAACACAAAAAAAAAGAAAAAGAATTCTAAAGGTTTAGTTTTGATCAATATAAAATAAATAATTAAAAAATCCAAATTTGCTTACCAATTGATTTTAGTGTTTAATTTTTTTTGGTTGGTTTAGTTAAGCAATTGAAATTAGATTCAATCTATATAGCACTTGAAATTGCTATATAGATGTGGTAATTCATATTAACTACATTATTCATATATATTATAAATTATTTGTTAGTATATATAAATATTTTAGTTTATATGAGTCATAATAACTATAAAGATCACTATAATGATAATTCCCAAAAAAAATCTGTTTAATAGTTCATCTTAACATATTAATATCATATGGTTAGATGTATCATCTACTTAATAATTGGTCTTGATATATCATTTTCTTGTCATAATTCGTATACCACCCAAGAATCGCTTTATATGAATAAGTCTCATATGGCAAGGAGGTTTTAGTAATAGTTATACCATAGGAAAAGTTGATATTTGGTTCTTCGAACAAAGGAGACCAAAAGACCAATTATTGTTTGTTCTTAATTTCAAGACTCTAAGAACTACTTACCAATCATGATAGCCATTATCCTACTATATGCAGGGATGCTATCATCCTAGTCCTCTTTGGTTTCATGCTATGCCACCTTCTCTGCATTGATAAATAATGATGCTGGTACGAATCACTTATAAAGCACTGATTCATAAGAAGTTAAAGAGTATGTCAATAATAAGCTAAGCTATTTATTGATAACATGTGTGACTATTCTATCACAACCAACTCATTGAATTTGTAACCATATGCTTATTTAGTAAGATTTGAACTAAAAATAAGAATCAGAAATAGAAATTTTAGAAAACAAGAGGATTTAATGAATTCCATTCACCAAAAGGAGATTGTTGATACTTTTAATGGGATTGAGGTTACCTGGGGGCTTTTTAATGAAAATGATGATCAAAGTGGCGGAAAACAAAGATATTATACTGATGATCAATATAGATACTTCAAGTTTTGAAGAGAAGGATAGAGATATTGTCTTTAAGAAGGAATTGATTCACATACTATGCATTGATGGAGCTACTTTAAAGTAAGGAGAAGAGGTCTTATAGCTCTTTACCAAAAGAAGCCATCAAGCAATTGGACTAGTATTGAGTAAAACAATTTGTCTAAATTTTACACTATAATGAATGATCTAGACATATTATTATTAAAGAAAGATTTATACAGAAGAGTAGATAGGGTTTGGAAATAGGGTTATCTATTTTATGGTCCTCTTAGAACTGAAATCAAGTTTAATTGTAAGAAGCTAAGGCCAATTACTTGAAATATGATATAACTTAA
>JAOQMP010058746.1:0-10675 GCA_027563575.1 Erythroxylum pedicellare | reverse complement strand
ATTCACATATGTGTGAATATACAATGATGCATGAGCATGAATTATGCTTCCTAATTTCTCATTAATCTCTAATAAACGCCATTTTAATCTTAATTCAAGTAACGGGATGTTACAAGAGGTAATAAAATAAATGGTAGAGTTTATCCAAAATGACGTTGTGTGTTGGAATGCAACATCCAAAAGAGTAAAAAACTTTTAAAGAAATTGCACAACAAATATGCATTCTATACATAAAGAAATTGGTTTTGGATTTTCCTATCACATGGAATTCAAAATTCAAGATATTGGAATCGGCAACCAAGTATGTTAAGGTGTTCAACAGGATAAAACAAAGAGATTTTCAATATACTTATCTACCAACAAAAGAGCAATGGGAGTTAACTAAAGCATATTGTGTAAAGTTAGAGATATTTTATAATGCTACTGATTTATTCTTAGGAACAAAATATCTAACTTTACATACAGGGCTGGATCCAGAAATTTTTTCAAATGGGGGCAAAATAATAATAAAATTTTTTATGGGATTAAAACTTAAAATAGTAATATTTTTATATGCAATGTGCATCCATCCCTGTTTGCATATTTTCTTTAGCAACATATTTGAGATTAAACAAGCTTTATTTCATTGGATATTTAATTCCAGTGAGGTGATCTAGGTTATGGAAAAGCAGATGATAAAGAGGTTTAATTTTTATTGGCATATGATCAGATAAACTATAACAGTCATTTCTATATTGGATCGAGATATAAGATGGAGGAACTATATTTTTATTATGAAAAGTTGTATAGTGTTTACACTCAAAAGCATGTTGATATTATTACACAATTCTAGTATGATATGTTTAATGATTACTAACTAAGATTGGGCAAAGAACAAGATCACAATAGTTTAGTATCATCTTCAACTTTAACTTTGTTTATTGTTCATACGACTACCATGAGTCCTGAATTTACATAAATAAAAAAATAGCTTGGATTTCTTACAGTAGGATGGAGTTGAACAATTATTTGGAGGTAAGTGTTATGATCGAAGTTGAAAATGTTCAATTTCATGTATTGACATGGTAGGAAGAGGCATGGAAATGATTTTTCTAAACATGCAAGCAATTGCATAAGACCTCTTAGCAATTCTAGTATCTAATATTGTTTGTAGTTTGCTTTTAGTACTGACAATAGGATAATTAGTCCTCAACATGCTCTAGTTCAATAGGGATTAAATAGCTAGTCCTTATTGAGCTTTACTTCATCCTAATACTGTGATAGCCCTTATATGTGCCCGAGGTCAGTTAGGTGATGATGATGATATTCAAAGTAAACTCTATTCTTTATCATATATTAGTTTTGTTTACCTTAATATATTAACAATCATATATTATATTATCTTATATTGTCTTTTTTATATTGATATATGTACAGAGACTAGTCTCTCAATTGAAATTTTCTTCGAACAAATATTCAAAGATGAAGCAATATTTAATTGTTAATTATCACAAATTAAATAAATATTCATTTAATGCAATTATTGCATAATCTAGCATAACTTATATAATAATATTTCTACATGTAGATGAAATAATGTGAATTATTGACGATACTTATTATAATGATTAACTAGCCATTTTCCTTTACTGTGGGTTTGTTTTCTTTAACCATTACTTCTCAATTTACTATTTTTCATACTATTGCTTTGGTTTTTCATAATTGAAGATATAAATCTTTACTTGTGTGGTTTTAAGCAGGTTAACAAACAACTATATACTGTTGTCTCTACCTTAAGTTCAATCTCTAGCTATAATTGATGTTTTTTAATCTTTTCTCATCTAGATCAGAATAGCACTATGATCTTGAAAAATAATATGATTTTGAAAATAACATAGTGACACTTGTTGCATATGCAGATTCATGAATTGATATCATTCTTCAACATTTTGAATGGAAGAAGTACCATTTTATTGACAAAAAAGAGATAATCGTTTAAAATAACATTAATTTTTTAAAAAATAAGCAAAATATATTTAATTATTTTTTCCAAAAGAAAGATATTGGAGTTACCAATATTGATTTAGTATAGAAATGAAATGTATATCGATTCCTTATTACAACTGAGATTAATTTGACAAAAATGAGTAATTTAGAAGACTCAATGCTATATTTAAAAATTGAACTTAAGGTCTGTAATATTAGGAATCTTTAAAATGAATGAGATATAAAATATTTTTATATAAAATGATAAATATTAACTTTTTTGTAAAATTGAGTCTTACGATAATAAAGTATGTTGTAAAATTTTTAAAAATTAAAAATATATTTACCAATTGATGCAATATATTTTTATTGTATATTTTAAATTTATATGTATAACAGGAGAAGTTCATTAATATATCTAAAATAATTATCCACATTTTTATAAATTATTTAAAAATAAATAAATTTCATGTTATATATCATCCTAGTTTTAAGTAATTGAAATTTGTATGAAATATTTTATCAAAAGATACATATTTTTTAGATTAAATAAAATAATATAAAATTAAACAATTAAAAAAGAGCTTGGCCCTTAAAGCTCAATTAGGCTCGCATGTCTCGAGCCTTAACCGAGCCTAACCTGGCCCATTGTCAATTTTAAAAGTAGTGAGAGATTCTATTGTATTTAATTTAAACGAATTGGGAGATCGAACTTACTATTTTTTAGTCAAACTAAAAACATATTTTAAAGGCATTATAGAAATAGGAATATCAAAAGATCTTTAGCCAATATATTCAAAGTAAAAAATCTTTAGAAGTTATATTTTAATATTCTAATACATCAAAGTCACTATCTTAATTCATAACAAACTGTTTCAAATAACTATCTAATTTAGATTGATTAAGTTTAGAATGAAACATTGACTTCACATACTTTTTATAATAAGATTCCTACGAGCTCCTAGTTCTTTTGTTATTATTTGAAATAAAAATAGATTTAACATTTTGTGTGATATTATCTTCTCTATTACTTCTGTAACACTCTAAGTATCATGAGTAAGGTCTTAAAGTATCAACAACAACAACAATATCTACTATGAATCCCGCTAATACGTAAGATTTGGAAAGGTCCAATAGTACGCAATCTTACCCCTAGCTACTATAGAGGTTGTTTCGGAAATGTAATAAAGTAGCAAAAGTGAAGATATGCATGAGTCAAAAACAATAACACATGATAATAGCAAAGAGTATTTTGACTAATAATTGTCAATTTTCTGTTAAATCTCATAGACCATACTAGCCATAAATGGAGAAGGTTTCCTGAAGCATCTTTCAAATGTTTATATACCCTTAATGTAAACACTTAAATTAAAGAAAATTTTATTTAATTGTCCCCAGTAAATCAAAATATGGTTATAATACAAAGTACGGTAAATCATAATATAGGTAGAATTCCACCTCACGTATACATTAATCCTCAATTTCTTCATCACATTCAAATGAAACTTTTAGAACAAAGAACTAAAGTTTTGGCATAGAATTATTCAAATTCTTAAATCCATTTCAAATTTTAGCAATAAAGTCATCAATCAGTTTTAGTCACGCTTACATAGTAAGATTCAAAATATGACAAATACATATACTTGAAAATCTTGCCCATTGAAAAATAATGAATCATTTCTAGTAAGGTGAAACTTAAGAAAGTTAATCACATTTTCATTACAAGAAGTATTGTCTAATAAACTCAATAAGATCTTTAAAAAGAATTATCGTTTTCCTTGTAACTTTGACTTGCTATCAATAAAAGGATCAATAATGCATGCATATTCATCCTTTGAAACTTCATTTTTCCAATTATCAAAAGTAAAGCAAATTACAACCATGAGATTTAAATTACTCTTAATTGATTCTATTTCCCAATCAACATAAGATGTTATATCAAGTTTGAAAGCAACGTTGAACAAGTGGCAGAGCTCATCACATATCTAAATCCAAACAATTTAATAAACATAAAAGGAAGATTAATAGCAATAATTATCATGTTAATTGTCCAATGCAATTCAATATGATCATATTTTGCATTTTTAATGCAAAAATACTATCAAATTTTGATATATTTCCAATCACATGTTGATTTATATGATTCTACTTTTTCATTGGACATTGTTCTAAACTATAAAATAATTGACAAGTATTACTTGTAGCTTGAACATAAAATCATTTACCATAACAATTGCTTTAAGTTTTATACTTTTTTCCCTTCTTAATTTTAAAGTTCCATATAATAGACCGCAACTTCTTTGTTTCCAGTTGTTTTTGTGGTTTTTTTAATGAGAATTATCACATAATAAATCAAAACATGTCATTATTGTTACTTGCTTTAAAAATATTAATTAGTTTTATATAATAAAAATAAACTTATAAAAATGACAATTAAAATTAAGTGTCATTATTACAAGTTTTTGTATTTTTTTCTATGAGAATTATCATATAATAAACCAAAACATGTCATTCTTGTTACTTACATTAAAAATAATTAATTATTTTTATACAATAACAATAAACTTATAATAATGACAATTAAAATTGATCTTATTATATAGGAATATCAGTTTATCAAAATTTATACTACCTAACACTCCTACTTGTCGTTATTACAAGGAATCATAAGTTTGAGATTAATGATGATTATGTATAATTGTACAGCTAGATCTTCATGCTAGGTTTACATTCATCTTTTGTCATTATATTGTGTGTGTTGAAAGAAACAAAATAAGTTAGAGGTCAACCACCAATTCGTTTGAAAGTTCAAGGAAAAAGGGTAAATTATAAAAAAATGTTAAAATTTATTCAATTTTGTAATATTAATATAAAATTTTAAAAATAATGTTAAAGTATTCTATTTTTCAAATTTTTATAAAAATAACTTATCGTTAACCATCCAATTAACAATGCTAACATGGCTTGGACACATGACAAATACGGTATATTAGTGTCATGTTAGAATTAATATTAAAATTAAAAAACAAAAATATGAAACCTATTCTTCTATCCCTAAAATCCTAAAAAGGTTAGCCTTTCCTTAACCCACAGAGAGCAAACAACCTCATCAACATGCTCCGTCACTTCCCAAAACTCCTGGCTCTCCATCAAAGTCAAGCTCGTTAATATCCTTGAGATTAGCTCCTCCAATTTAGGTTTCTTAGACTTTCTTGAAATAGCCCCTTCTTCGAAGATGGAATTGGGACTGAAGCTATATTGATCAAGATTGAAGGACAAAAGAGAGGATGATGACTCTTAATATGTTAAATGTAAATTCTAGAAATCTCGAGATTGAGTTTAGAAGGAAGAAAATTAGAGGTGGCAATTGGAATATTTATAAACATAATGAAATGGTTTTGTTAAAAATATCGTTACTTTTACATTTTAGTTAAAAAATTGTTCAAGTTGGGGGAGTCAAGTTCGGCTCGGGCTAGGCTGTCTCGTGATCTACCACTATGTTCTGCCTCGACCCAATCCCAACCTAAGCTCATTACCTATCTCCTGAAAAATCGAATCAATATATGAATGTTCTTGGTCCAACAAAATTTCTTGATCAGCGGATTAGAGTACACTTCTAACTCTGTTTGTACGATTCCAATGACTATATGCTTTGACCATCATCATTTTTAGCAGGGGCCACGAGGCATAACTACAGATATACATTAATATAAAAAAAAGACAATCATCATCATACAAATATAAAATTAAGAATAATATAAAGTTTTTAAAACATTACAATAATACAATTTCATTATTTTAATAAATAATAATTGCATCAAAACATCTAATAAAAAAAATAAATGTCTTTAAACAATGTACAAAAAAAGTTCATGATGAAGAAACAATCAAGTAGAAGTTAAACCTGAAACAAAAATATTAAGTTACACTACATATATAGCATTTCACATAAACATCAAATATAAGTAAATTTAAAAGAAGAGGAAAAACAAAAACCTGAAACGAAATTCAATCATCAATGGGAGGATATCCGCTATAACTGCGTTGACCCTAGTTATCATTTGGTACAAAATCCTCATCATTGAGAGGAGCTCCATCATCATTATTATTCAAATTTAATGCACCAAATGACATGTCAATGCTTTCCCATCCAAGATTATCTTCCAAGTCATTCACATCTACCAAATTAAGTTCTTCAAAAACTCAATCCGCCAAAAGATCAATATTATCAATGGAAATTGGATCAGTTGAACTACTTGAACTATTAAGACTCCTAGTAAACAATTAAACTTAATTATTAGAAAATTATAAAAAGTATATCAAAATTAATAATGATAATAATGAAAATAACATTCCTTTCCCAAAGCTTTAAATTGTAACGAACAAAAACCAAGTTATTCAACCTCTTATGCTCCAATCTATTCAGTTTCTTTAAGTGAATAAATTCAAATGTGCTCCAGTTTTGTTCACAGCCTGTTGCGCTTAGACATTAACTTAAAATCAGAATTGCAAACATTTCCAATTCTGGAACACCATTTCTAAATTGATCCCACCAAGAAACTGTAAGTTATAAGATAATAAAAGTAGTGTTATAAACAAAATAAAGTGATAATTAATTTTCAAAAAATAAGAAAATTGAAATAACTAATATCTGGAGAAAATTTTCCTCTTTTTCGAGTAGCAATTAGCATTCCAAAACCTCCATAAGACAACTTGTAAAGTTCCATTTGTGAGCTTAAAAGATCTTGCATCACATTAATGCTAATAATTGTTGTAATAATTAAAAGCATTCCTCTATTAACTTCAGCTTACTTAGTACGATCCAATCTAAAATAGGCATTACGATTCAAAAATGTCTCAGTTGCAAACAATGGAGAATAAAGTTATCTTTCTCTTCTCTCATTGATGATTGAAAGATATGGTGTGTATAAAGAAGACCTATGTTTTAGATTGACCTTGATTGCTTCCTTCGTTCTCTCCATGACATCAAAAATATAACCCATTATTGACTTTTTTTCATTATCAGCCAAGCAAAGCACCCCTCACCAAAGGCTCACAAACTCGGATAACAAATTGACATTGAGACCAAAATTATCTATTTTCCAGTATAATATTACAAACCTCCACTCCAGCATTAGACCTAACTTGCTGAGATACAATCCACTTATCACTTGTAAACATTTGTCTTAACTCTTTCTTAATCGAAACAAAAGACTGAAGTGATAAGAAATTTGTTGCAAATCTTGTCTCAACAGGACGACACAAATTCCTACCATTAGTAAATTCCTTTCTCATCAAATTCAATACCCATGCACGATTATAAATGAACTCTATCCCTTGTTTAGCTTTCTGCATAGTCTCATCAATAACAGGAAAATACCTAGGATCCTCTATATTCTCCAACATTAGGTCAATGCAATGTGCAACACAAGGAGTCCAAAAAAATAAATTATACGTATTCTGGAACCTTTTTCTTGCTGCTTTATAAGCGGAATCATTGTCAATAATAAACTAAACAATGTTTTCCGACCCTACATCATTCACAACTTTCTCAAATATCGCAAATAAAGTCTCAGTATTTCTAATAAGGTCGGATGCATCAATAGATTTCAAAAACATAGAGTCATTTGTAGAATAAACCAAAAAAATTATAATAGGCTCTTGTCTCCTATTTATCCAACTATCACACATGATTGAACATCCATAAGTACCCAATTCCCTCTTCTTTCAGCCAAATAACTTCTAATTTTAGAAACAACACAACTTAAAAGTTTACCTCTTAAGTCATCAATTGAAGGACCTTTGTATCCTGGACCATAAGAGTCTATTGCATCCATCACAGGTTGAAAATAATAAGACTGAGAAGTATTGAATGATGAACCTAGATCATACCAACATCTAGCTACTGCCATATCGACATTGTGAGCTGTATCTTTTGATTGCATTGTACTACGAATTGAAGGTTGGGCTCTAGGAGTTGTTCGTGCTACAAAGAAACTAGTCACCTGCCTTCTTCTCTTCCTCACATCAGGTTCAGGTAATTTTTCTTAAGCTTGAGATGGAACACTACCAATACCACTACCACCACTACTTCCACCTTCAATATTTCCAAAATCACCATGAAAACTAGAAAACGAACTTTCAGTACCAATTTCAAAATTCAACATTTCCTTTCTATCTCTCTCATATTGATATTTATCAAGTGATATTTTCATCTGTCACTTCACATTATGACTTACTTTTTACAAGGCTCCACATCTCCTTTAACCCCAGCTAAATGTTTTTTAATCGGGTGATTCCTCCACCTTTCAAATGCTTATTATGATTCCTCATACTGAGAATCAATGCAGCATAAGCCTAAGCTGGATCATTGTATCTTTTAGAAATGGATTAATCAGGCGTACTTGAACTTTCTTCCATTTATCTATAAAAATAAAAGAATGCATATATCAAAATAAATAACACATAATTTCAGTACAAATATGCATATCTATCTTATATAATATAACTCATTATGTATGATTACATTACACAATTCAATTTCATAGAACACAATTCACTATAAGTCAAAAGCTAACAATTCAAAGCATTCAACATATATAATTACACAAAACATACATCAACAATTTCCATTTTCAATAATTTTTGACAATTTCCATTTCCAACAATCACAAGAGATTCATAATTTCATTTCCATTTCTAACAATTTTCAACAATTTCCATTTCTAATTCCATTTCTAAGAATTTTCAACAATTTTCATTTCCAATAATCACAAAACATACATAAACAATTTCCGTTTCCATTAATTACAAAACATTCATAAAACAATTTCCATTTTCAACAATTTTTAACAATTTCTATTTCCAATAATCACAAAACATTCATAATTTTATTTCTATTTCCAACAATTTTTAACAATTTCCATTTCCAACAATCACAAAACATTCATAATTCCATTTCCATTTCCAACATTTTCCATTTCCATTTCCATTTCCAACAATTTTCAACAATTTCCATTTCCAATAATCACAAAGCATTCATAATTTTATTTCCATTTTCAACAATTTCCAACAATTTCCATTTCCATTTCTAACAATTTTCAACAATTTCTATTTCCAATAATCACAAAACGTTCATAATTCCATTTCCATTTCCATTTCCAACAATTTCTATTTGCATTTCCATTTTCAACAATTTTCGACAATTTTCATTTCCAATAATCACAAAACATTCATAATTTCATTTCTATTTCCAACAATTTCTATTACCATTATTCACAAAACATTAATAAAATAATTTTCATTTCCAACAATCACGAAACATGCATAAGCAATATCCATTTTCAACAATTTTTAACAATTTTCATTTCAAATAATTACAAAACATTCATAATTCTATTTCCATTTTCAACAATTTCTATTTCCATTTCCATTTCCAATAATCACATTACATTCATAAAAAAATTTCTATTTCTAACAATTGTCAACAATTTTCATTTCCATTAATCACAAAACATTCATAAAAATTTTTCACTTTCAACAATCACAAAAGACACATAAACATTTTCCATTTTCAACAATTTTTAACAATTTCCATTTCCAATAATCACAAAACATTCATAATTCCATTTTTCATTTCTAACAATTTTCAACAATTTCCATTTCCATTTCTAATAATCACAATACATTCATAAAACAATTTCCATTTCCAACTTCCACAAATCATACATAAACAATTTCTATTTCCAACAATTTCAATTCAAAGTTTCAAACATGAAGATCAAGTTGAAGGGTATGATATGATTTACATAATTGTCAAATAATGAATGACATATCTTATACAATTGTTCATACACATATATTCATAACATGATGATCAAGTTGAAAGATATATTCATAACATGAGGATCAAGTTGAAGGATATAGCTTCTTTGGAATTTTTTTTTTCTTATTTAAAGCTTTGAATCTTCTTTTCATTTCTAACAAGCCATAATATTATATACACCATTCTATATTTGGTTCTTATATACACCATTCTATATTTGATTCTTACATATATAAGTTGCTTTTACGATTTTAATTGACATTAATAAACCAAGTATCAATGGTTGGAGCCTACAACATGTTCACAATTTGAAAAAAAAGTTCCTTTTGGACACATTTACATCACTACTTTCACACATTATCTATTATAAATATTTTATGATAGCCCACACATATATATTACCAAATAATTCAACACATTTTATACTCAATTAATTATTTACCTAAAGCTAATACCTAAACACTATCATTAACTACAACCAAATTATTATTAATTTACAATAGATAATTTTATACTCAATTTATTATTTACCTAAAGTCAATACCCAAATACTAAAAATGAAATATCATTTCACAAATTTTAAGAATGTGTTAATTAATTATTTAAGTCTTTGCAAGTTTGCAACTTTAATATTCTTGGTTTAAGATTATAATTTAAGTTGTTTCAACTTACAAACTTTCAATTGAATCAATTCAATTCATCAACATCATCACATATTTAGATCAAGTCGTGCATTTCATTCACAAAAAACTTATCATTTTTGTTTCTCTTAATCGGTTAAACTTAAACCAACCCACAAAACCAAACCAAAAATCAACTAAACAATCATTTAACTCCAATATCCAATCCAGATACGCGAAAATCACAAAACCAAGTTCCAACTGA
>JAOQMP010058735.1:0-10675 GCA_027563575.1 Erythroxylum pedicellare | reverse complement strand
ATAATAAATGAAAATGAGTCTTATGTGCATTGCATTCATACTTGATATGTGTATTTTACATGAATGAAATGATTATGCTGAATGTTCTGAAAGTTAAAAGTGATATTTTATGAACATGCAAAAAAAAAAGAGATGTGAAATTATATGTTATATGTATTGATGTGATGTATGAATTGAGTGAACCATCGATCATGGTCATCTTATTGAGTTCGGCAAACTCACCAAAATTGCAACATTGACTTTTTAGGATCGAGAGATGACTCTAGCTACTAAGAGACGCTACAAGCAGTGTAGACTTATGATTTGGGAAACGAAGTTATGGCTCAAAGGTCAGTCAGCTAGGTTTTAGACAATTTAGATAGATTTTATGTATTTCCTCTTTCATGTAGCACCTTTATATTAGGCTATGAAGATGTACATGTAGGGAATATTGAAAGACACATTGTAGACCTCCGGTTTTTATGAAATGAAATGAGGAAATTTTAGGTTTTAAATTATTGTGACTTTCTTAATAACTTCATAAGAGAAGAAAGATTTATAATGCCATGTTAGTGAATGTGATGATTGATCGTAGCATGCCATTATCATAGGTTATGTACCGAAATGTCCTCAGGGCGTCCCAGTATGTACCCTGAGGTAAAGGGGTGCTACAATTACAATCTTAATTGTTAAATTTTATTAACTAATATCTTGTCTTAGTTGAGATTTGTCTATCAATATTATGTTTCATTGTTGAATATTGAGTTGAATTAATATGCAAAAGGATGGTAGTTAGAATAAAATTGTTTCTCTAAGACAGATTTTTGGTGTTCATGGAGATTATCAAATTGAATGAAATTGCATAGTATTTACACACATAAACCTATCTTTTTGTGACCTTTTAAGCCTAAGAGTGGAATTTCAAATTTTTTAAACTCTTTTATTTCTTTCATGTATGTTATCATATATAGTAGAATGATTCTAGAACTTGCTTTTATTATACATATTAAGATCATATTTGTTAAATTAGAATCATTGAAGTGATAAAGGTATTTAGATTCAACAATTTATGTGAATATATTTCTTTGATTATTACCGTACCTTAAAATTTTCCTTTAGGAAGAGCCAAGTTGAGCCTTATACTTTTTCATTGATTAAAACTACATATTAACCTTTATCCTATTTTTATTTGAAGCCTTTTTAATTATTTTAAACCTTAAAGGTTACTTACATTATTTGTTCGTTTGAAAATTGGAAATTTTTTGAAAGTTTCATTATTTCTTTAATTGTGACACTGAATGCTCAAATTTAATCTTTTTATTATCCCAATCATACTGTACCTAAGCCCTGTTACAACCCTTATAAAAACCTTTTGATTTGTGTTTCTAGTTTATAAATAAGTGGTGTAGATGTGATAATATTACAAGCCTATGGTAAGAATTTTACTATGCATTGATTAAGAGTTTTGATACTTTTCACCTTAAACACTTGAGTTCATTAAGTGAAATCTTTGCGAGGGTGTAAAGGTTTATGCTTTTGATTTCAATGTAATTATTGTGGTGATTACTATTAATATTGCTTAGGAAGTTAATTTTAGGATAATTTGACTCTAATTGTATGTTAATTCGATTCAATAAGATATGATGATTTATAGTTTAATTGACAAATCAAAATTAGTGAAGAGTAGATGTTGTAAGATTTATAATTTTGGTTATGGTTTGCTTGAGAATAAGCAAAACCTTAAATGTGAGGATGTTTGCTAGATGCATAACCATATCTATACCCCATTTTTAATGTATTTTTGCTTGATAAACTATACTTTTATCATATATGTGGTACTCAATTCACTCCAAGTGTGTTTACAGAGTACAATTGCCTCCACGGACTTAAACGAGAAGAATACAGAAGAAAACATGACATAAAATGAAGATTTAAAGCACAGAAAGGATGTATGACCATGCATTAGCTAGTGTATGTCTCTCAAGCCATGCAGATTCGTGAGTTTTTGAGTTTTTTTTTTGTTATATATAGTCTAGTATACAGTCGTGTATCAGGTCATATATAACTCTTAAAATTACTATAAAAAGATGTTTTCAGAGGCAAAATAGAGGATTAGACATACAGAGATGTTTAGAGACTTTGAGAGGCAACTCAATGATCAAATCTCTACCTTGCAAAGAATATTTGATAGGAGATAAAAGGGAGATTTAGAATTGTAAACTTGTTATTTTCTATTTGTTTTTCTTTATGTTTATGTTTGATTTCGTCTTCAATCATATGTAACTAAATTTGTTTAATGTCTAGGTAAGATGTACCATATGTTTATGTTATAACATGTTTTGATACTTTTATTTAATGCAATTGTTTAGTTTTATCTATTATTATTCGACTATATGTTTAAAATATGTTATAATAGATCTGGAATATTAGATTATATTCTGATTTCATAATATAGAGATTGAGAAATCTTTGTATGAATAGATCTACTGTAATTGGAAGGTGTTGATTGCAACCCAAAAGATAGGATAACATAAATCCTCTAGATTAAAGTCAAACCTAATCGTGGAATTCCCAATTTAGGAAAGCAATCCTATAAACTTTAACCTAAATAATTGATTGATAATCTTGGGATTAGCTGTTATTAGATTCAATAGAGGTATTAACATATTAGAGTAATTTTCACAGTCTAATAGTCAATAAACAATTGTATAATAAAAGATCAACTAGTTAAAGTTTTTAAGGAGATTCATAACCCATACGCTAATTCTCAATATCGATAGGTTTCTAAGTGATTCTTTATATCTCTGTTCAATATTGCTACCTATTTTATTTTATATGCTTAAATTTATTTTTAATTAAAAATAAAAACCAATTTGGTAGACTAGATAATAGGAAAATGATAACTATTGGCTAGTATTCATCGTCTTTGTGGGATCGACCTATACTCGCCTGTACTAATTCATCGTCTTTGTGGGATCAAACCGTACTTGCCGTACTAGTTATAACAACATTGTGCATTTGAGGTTAATTTATAATTGACACATTTTGAACTAGTCAATCAAGTTGCTACTCTCTTCCACATATGGCTAGCATCCCTTTCAAATTTCCATTCTTCTCCATATATTACTCTATTTATAAGTTGTTCCAACATAGCTCCTTTCAGGTTTCACCATCTAACTCTAGTACACCTCTAAGGACTTGTCTTCTTTCTCCAACCTTAATTCTAAGATCTATAACCAACAATCTATACTAAGTTGACAAACAAGTGTTAGGTATCACTTTACAATAATTACAACTAGGTCAATTGCTTCTTAAGGAAATAGTCAATTTGAGTCTTCATAATTCTTCTCTTAAAAGTCACCAAGTGCTCCATATTTTTCTTGGAAAAAAATGGGCTACCACCAACACAAATGCTATCGCAAAGTCTAATAAAGCAACCCCACAATTTTAAGCATTTTGAAAATATTATTATTGAAATTGAATACTCTAAAATGTTAAAGTTCAACTTATATTATAAGGAAAACAATAGGGCTTAAAAAGCCCTTTTGGCTGATAACGAAACTTTATCACTATAAAGAAAATTTAATGAGTAATAGAAAACGTACATGATTGCAGTTTTCCGATATGTGTAAGTTTTAATATTTTAACTTTGATACTTTTCAAGTGTACGGGTCGTTCGTGTAGTATCTAAGGTGTCAATCCCACAAGGAGGGTTAATCTAATCCTAAACTCTAAGGCCGAAACAAATTGTAGAAATTCAACTGTAACTAATCTAAAACAATAACGCAATTTAATCAACCAATTCAACTCAAGAATTAATCACGAAATATTAACAAATTAGCAAATTGCAATGCACATACTAAGAATCAACCTAAGGAACTACCAATTGAGAGAGAGGAAAATTTTACCTATCTTCAGCACTAACCTAATTAATTATGAAATGTTAGATTATTAGTCCTGGACTATCCTAGGGTTGATTACTCTCTCTCTCCAGTTATAACTAAAAGTCCTAAATTATAAACCCTAATCAGATTATGGAAAATTGAAATTTCTCAATTCACAATTTATCCATACCTTAATTAGATATGAAGTTTTCCACTAGACTACCAGAACCTATGTGAGATCTCTCATCACACAATTAATTAATTGATTTCTCATTCTCATTAAATTACCTAACTCTTGTTAACCCAATTTAATTATTTTTCATCGATTCACCCTCTTAGTCTATTACTGATTTATGAAAATGTAGAAATCAATCACAATGAATCCAATTCATATAAACAATAAGATTTTTATTGAATCAAAGATAAAAATAATTCGAAGGTGAGTTTAGACAATCCTCAACATTCATAAATCCTATATCAACAGTTATTCCAATTCTATACATAGATAAACATGGAAATACACTAGAAAATAGATTCAAATGGATGATAGAGGTAGCAATGACACGAAACCTCCTATTCTGGGAAGTATTTTGTGTAGGCTTCTTCTCCACGTCTCTCTTCTTTTGTCTCTTTCTCAATCTCTCGATGAACTCTCTCTAGGGTTTCGTGATGGTGGTTGATGCAACAAGCTCCTCCTCTCTTTTGTCTCATTTTTTGTATACTTAATTTGGTTTGGGTAGCCATAGGGTTTTTCCAGGGTCGAAAGGTCCAAAAAATTTCTCAAAAGTTGACTTTTCTGTGTGTCTAGGCATCTATCGGACGCAGGCCATAATTGTGGGCTAGTTATACGCTTTCTATCACGATCATGATAGGCATGCCATGATTGTGGTCTAAGTTTTATACTTCTGTCTGCCACGATTGTCGGCCGTTATTTCAGTCCAAGTCTATCTAAAACTTCTCCGTTCTTTGCTGTTAACCCTAAAATACTAAAAAAAAAATCAAAGTACCTTAAAGACATAATAATTAAGATCAAATGCTTGTACTAACCCATAAAAATAAATAATCCACAAACTAACACAATTATACCAAAAATACATACTAAACAATTGAACAAACAAATAAACACATATCAAAATGTACCCTAAAACACAATGCATTTCACACTTATCAACATCCCCTCACTTAAACATTTACTTGTTCTCAAGCAACCAAAATAATAAACATATACTAATTCACATAGCACACAATGTAGTACTGAGACAATGGCTTCAACTTCATGAAATAAATTTAATTTAAAACACAATCATTCAAGTCATTTCGAATCATTAATATGCAAAATCCATGTCTTGGGGCTTTGAACTAAATATACATATTAATCCAGATTCAAGTGTTAATTTCTTTACCCTTCTCAATTGCGCACACTTATTAATAATTCTTTGGTCATTCAACTCTGTAATTAATCCTAAGTACATTTTCATGAAAAGTCAAACTATTACAAGGTCGGTAGGTTTTATTCGAAAATACATTTTATTTTTATTAACTTTTTAAGATCATGGACTTAGTCTTTTTACACGGAGGCAAATATTAGTAATGAACATCGATCCGGTTACTCAACTAAATCATATTTTTGATTAAGTTGCTTGGTTGGAACATCATTCTAGCCTTTTTACGCGAACGCACACATTTGTAATGCATGTTGATCCGATTACTCAGCTATATCACTTTCTCAACTAGCTACTAGCTTTATTCATAATCCGAAGGCCAATGAAATAGTTACTTATTTTAAAAATAAAACCTTTTTTAAATATTTTATTGCCTACCTTATTGCTTTAGCTACTTGTTTTCATGAAAAAAATACGAGTAAAGCTACTTAGGTTAAAAGGCCTCAAATTATGAATGAATGTGACAATTTAGAGGACTACACTTAAACATTAAATCCTAAGTAAACTGCATATTTAATCAAAGAACTCCAATTCACTGATTCTACAAGCTAATGATTCTCTACAACCTAATAGACCATGTTCAAAATTAAATCAATTTCAATTCATCTAAGCCATTAACACATTCACACGATTCACAGAATGCAACCTAACAACTATAATATGCAAAATTAACATTCAAATAAAACACATATCCCTCCCCACACTTGAGCAACACTTGTCCTCAATGTGAAAAGTGATACAAACACATATAAAGACATAAGAAATATAAATTAAAGTGAAATAAAAAGTAAAAATAGAAATAAGAATAAAACAAAAATAAAGACTAAATTTAAAAATAAAAAGAGGGTTTAGAATAAGGTTTATGGTGATGTGGTTAGAGGTAGTAGTTGAACACCCTGAGCCTTGAAATAGTAATGAATATGACGTATTCCCCGATTCTAGTTTCATTGGGTTTGGGCCATCTCCTTCATCCTTTTGGAGTTCTCTGCAAGTGTATCACCTTGGTGTTTGCAGAGATTGTGTCCAGTACCTTCTTTCAGCCTAGTTCTTTTGCATCTTCGGACTCTTCATTGGTGGAATACCTTCTTGTTATTATTGGGCGTTTGAACTTTCTTGACCAATCCTGCCCTTAACACTTATCTTGGAACTAATATCCTAGGGTTCCATATTATGGGACTTTAGGATTTCAGCCTGCTATAGATGATGGTGGTTTATGAACTCAGGACGATAGAATATAAGTTCATTGCACTCAACTCCATAGGAGTTAACTATAGCCGAAGCCAAGTAACCCATTCCTAAATTATTGCTCCTTTTCTTTCGAGCATCAATAATTGCATTAAAAATGTGGTTGGTTATGTAAAATAGGATGCTATGATCCATACACTACAATATAAACAATTCCTTCGTCGAACACTAGTTGGTTTCCGTTTTGTCAAAAACGGTTTGGCACATGAATTTAAGCATCAACAAGTGTTTTTGACTCCTAATAATGTTTTTGTGTGTTTTTTTAGTGTCAAAACGCTCTAATCCAGTTAGTTTTATCCAATTGGGACTAACATAAAATTTGTTGTGCTGATCCACTACGGAAGACTCGGGGAAACCGAAAATTTTATACATGGTGTCATAATCAAGCTCATAGGGTTATACCCCACAATGTAAACCATAGTTCCCTACGGTTTTTGGATTCATATTGAAGACAAGTAAAAAATTATAAGTTCAGTTCTTCGTAAGCCGGGAATTGAATTTGAATGAACTGACCCCATTGATTTTTCTCAACTAAGCTCTCGACCTTGTCTCGCAATTCTAATCTATCTAAAGTTTCAAAGTGAAAATATTTTGGAACCATAATTTGTTTACTACAAAGGGAATGAAAACGAGTACCTTCCTCATCTGAGAAGATCTGGAAAAGTGTTCCGTAATCAGCTGCTCTATTCCTCTTCCCTCGTCTCAAGACTCATGGTCACCCCACTGATTGATCACACTTTATTATTTGCTTAATGCACGACATATTGGCTTGTAAGTCAGTGGAAGTCGAAAGAAATTTGGAGGTTTGAAATTTTGTTGGGAGAAGTGAGAGTGATTAGAGTGATAAATTTTAGAGAGACAAAGTGAAAATGAAAGTGAGTGAAAAAAAGTGAAGTTAGAAATGTATTTATAGGTGATTGGATGATGAAATGGTAAAAATTTTAAGTGAAATGTGTGTGTCTGTCATCTTTACCTTGCCGCAGGCCACGGTCGTGGCTTGCAATTTTTTCACCAATTTTAATTTTTCTTCTTCTTTTATCCTTCTCCACTTTCTGAAATCCCTTATTAACTCCTCGTGGCTCTTTACCTCTCTTTGCTTACTTCATCGATCATATAATTCACGTCAACGTGTTATACCTTTTGATTTTATTTGAAAACAAAATAACATAACTATAGAATTCAAACTTTCTAAAGACAATTTAAGGAAATTAAAATTCCATAGTTTGCCTCCCATGCATCGCTTCTTTTAACATCGTTAGCTAGATCCTTCATCGTTAGCTAGATCCTTTTCTTTTTCTCATGGTGGTTCAATTGAGTGCTGCAATGGTTGTGTAGTCATTAATCTAACAAGTTACACATGAGCTACCATGCCCTTCATTCCACCTTCCTTATGGCTCTCCTTCTTTCACCTTCTTCTATGTGATCGCTTCTTTCTGAAGGCACTCCCAAGATCCGCAACATCTTCCCATTTCCCTCGAGGTTCAAGTTCCTTGACATTAGTAAGAGGAAAAAGAGGACTGTTATCTTTCTTTGACACTTTGAAGGTTACTTGCTACTTACCTACCTGTAGAGTTAGTCTCCCCCCTACGTCAGCATCAATGATTGAGCAACCAGGAATGGCCTCCAAGGACTATAGGGGTTTCTACATTTTCTCCAATATCCAATATATTGAAGAATGTGAGAAAAGTAAAATTATCAACTTGTGCTTGCACATCCTTAATAATCCCCTTCAGTTGATGGACTATTCTGTCGGTCGTCTTTAATAACATCTTTGTAGGTGCTAACTCTCTTATCCACAAGGTGTAGGGCATCATATTGATACTCACTCCCAAATCTGCAAATGCCCTATCTATATTGAATCCACTTATACTGCAAGGAATGTAAAAATCCCTTGGATCCTCTTTCTTCTGTGCTATGTTGGGGTTTTCTTCTACTTCGCACTCCTTAACCTTCTTCTTCACTGATTCCATTAATATGAGCCTCGTTTTTAGATGTTCCTTTATGTTCTTAACCTTGTTAAAGTTAACATCCTTAGAATGTCTCATTACCCTCCTTGACAATGATTTCTGCTACGCTAGAATAGGGTATGGTAATTTGGGTCGAGATTCCTTTATTGGCTCAATTCTGAGCTCACTTAGAAGGAGTTCCATAATTTCTTGTCCTTTTCCTTTATCTCCATTCTCCTTTGTATAATCAAGTTCCTTTTCCTGGGTTTGAGTGATGGCCATGATCCTTTCCTTTGGGTTAGACTCAGTATTGCTTGGAAGGGTTCCTACATTCTAAGTGGCTATTGATTTAGCTAGTTGACTTACTTGGACCTCCAGATTATATATTGAAGAGGCATCGTCTTGGTAAGTTGCCCAAATTTGCTCTCAAGCCTCCTATGCATCCTCCATGTCTCCAATCTTATTTAAAATCTTATCCAACTTAGATTTCATTGAGCTTAGTTTATCTTATTGGAAGCCCGATTGTCCTTGAGGTCTAAACTATCCTCCTGCATTATTCATCCAAGAGAAGTGAGGGTGATTCTTCCACCTAGGTTGTAAGTTTTGAAGTAGGGGTTGCTTCCCCCTCCTTATTTATACTGAGCTCCCATATAATTCACTTGCTCTGGATCACCTTCCTTCATTAAGAAATAGTCCACTGTGTCATGGTCCAATTGTCCACAGAGTTCACATTTAAGTTGTACAACCTTCACCAGTGTTGAGGACGAAGCCTTCATGTTGTAGAGCCGTCGAGTCAAGTTATCAATCCTCGCTTGCATTTTCATCATTTGATCAATAGCCGTAATTCTTTTTTGTAGTAGTTTGTCTACTCTGCTCATTCGTCCATAAATAACTGTTACTCGCCATCTCCTTTATTAATTCATCTACTTCATCAACTGTCTTCCTTATCAATGATCCTCCTGAAGTTGCATCGATCGTGCCTCTCTTATATAGGGTAACTTTATTATAGAATGTTTGCAACAAAAATTCCTTGGGTAAGTTGTGATGTGGGCATTTCCGTTACAAATCCTTGTATTATTCCCACACTTCATAGATCGATTCCCTGTCACCTTGTTTGAAGTTGGTGATTTCCTTGATAATCTTAGTGGTCTTACTTAGGGGAAAATATTTATCTAAAAAGACACGAACTAATTGATCCTAAATGGTAACATTGGCTAGGTTAAGGGAGTGATACCAAGTCTTTGCTCTATCTCTAAGGGTAAAAGGAAAAAGCCTAATTTTAACTGCATCTTCCCTCATTTGATGGTACCTAAAGGTATCACAAATTTATAATAAGTTCACTATGTGTGCATTAGGGTCTTTGTTTACTAATCTATAAAATTGCAAGTTCTGTTGAAGCATGTTTAAGAGAGTTGGTTTAAATGATATGGCTTGTACGGGTGGTGTAGCTACTCCTTGGTTATCCACATTGAACCCTAGTCTCATAAAGTCCATAAGGGTCCTCTGTTGTCATCCTTAGTTCGCTTCGTGGTCCAAATCCTGCTAAAATTCCTTGGCCATTGTTGTCTTTGCGATTTCTTCTTCTTCATTACGCTAAGCTTTCCTAATGGTTCGTTCTATTCGAGTGATGTCTAAATCTAATTTTTCATCTGTGTGACTCGAACTTCTCACAACTCTTGTGTTCATACAAGAGCATGATTTCAAAAATAGAAAAGAAAGAATGAAATTAAAGATTAAAAACTAAACTAAATGCCTTAAGCTATAGAACTAAACTAATCGCTACCCTGGTAACAATGTCAAAAACTTGATCGTGGTTTTATGTTATATATAAGTTTTAATATTTAACTGTGATGGGACCCCGCCCTCGTGGTTCACATGTCTGACATCTTAACAACGTGTTTGGTTGCTATCTTCAACAACGGGGACAGAGGACAGGATATAATAATCCTGTCCCTCTGTGTGTTTGCTTATCGTCTTCACCCGTTTTTGTTCCGTCTTCGGAGGAAAAGGATAGAAACTTTTTGTTCCTTCTAAGACTGTGGTACAAAAATTCTTATCTTAAGGACAAAAACAAAACACATAAGGAAATGTCAAAATTACCTCTCCCCCCACATAAGCAATTTTTTATTCTTAATTATGTTATTAAACTCATCATCATCATTATTGTGATTATTATTAT
>JAOQMP010058726.1:0-10675 GCA_027563575.1 Erythroxylum pedicellare | reverse complement strand
AAGATTGATATGATGCCATATGAACTGAATGTAATAATCGAACGTAGCTCGCCCTTATCGTAAGATATGTACCGGAATGACCTTTGGGCGTCCCGGTGCGTACCCTATAGTAAGGGGCGCCACATTTCGTCTTCATTGCCAACCACCTAAATATACTCATTTACATCCTTTTGGGTGTTTTTGTTTTGTTCTTCTCCTTTTCATGAATGAACTAAGCTCTTTGCTCAATTTGTTAGATGTGCTTTTCTTGGTTTTGCACCACACCAAAAAGGCTATATGTGTTATGATCCTACTAGTGAAAGAGTTTAAATATCTCGAAATGTAATATTCTTTGAAAAGCAATATTTTTCCCTCTTTATGGCTCTACACCTAACTTCTCGTCTCACTATCTTCTTCCTTCTTTTGAGGAAGAGTCCACTTTCTATGATATTGTCCCTCAGTCTCCTATTGCATGATTTAGGCCTAGTGTTGTGTATGTAAAATGAAAGAGAAACGAGGACTATTTTAAAGAACCTCCTCAAGCGTCTTCACTACCATCAGCACCTGACATAGAGCTTCTCCCACTTCGAAGGTCCACCTGAATCTCCCATCCTCCCAATAGGTATGGCTACTCTTTTAAGAGATTTGATACTCATACATCCTTCATTTCAACATTAGCCTCAGTTAGTATTCCTACTTGTTATTCACAAGCTGTTAAGCATGATTGTTGGAAACAATCTATGCAAGAGGAGCTAGATGCCTTGTAACAAAATAATACTTGAGATATTGTTTCATGTCCACCATCTATCACTCCTATTGGTTGTAAGTGGGTGTTTTCTGTCAAACTTAAATATGATGGATCTTTGGATCGATATAAGGCTCGACTGGTGGCCCTTGGCAATTGTCAAGAATATGGGATAGATTATGAGGAAACCTTTGCTCCATTTGCAAAAATGACTACTATTCAAATAATTTTGGCTATTGCAGCTTCTCAAGCTTGGCCTATACACCAAATGGATGTTAAAAATGCATTCCTTCATTGGGATCTGAAAGAAGACGTTTATATTCCTCCCTCTCCAGGATTGACTACTTCCAATGCTACAGATATGTGTCGCTTGAAGCGCTCATTATGCAGGTTAAAACAAGCCCTTTGGGCTTAGTTTGAGAAATTTCAACAAACACTTCTTCATCTTTGTTTTGTACAAAGTTAGTATGATCCTTCCTTATTTTTCCGAAAGACTTCTCAACGTGTTGTCCTTTTACTCGTCTATGTAGATGATAGCATTATTACGGGTACTAACATTAGTGAGATTCAGCAATTTAAAGCCTCTTTTAATACTTAATTTCATATGAAATACCTTGGCTATCTTGCTTATTTTTTGGGACTTGAGATATACAAAAGCAGTAATGGCATCTTTGTCAATCAGCAGAAATATCTTAGTGACATCATCAGTTTAGCAGGCTTACAAGATTCTACTACAGTTGATACTCCTATAGAAGTCAATGTCAAATATCGACGAGATGAAGGTGATATCCTTCCTGATCTAACATTATATTAGCAACTAGGTGGCAATCTAGTTTATTTGACTATTACTTGACCAGATATATCTTTTGCAGACAATTTAGTAAGTCAATTTATGGCCTCACCGCTACATTTACATATGGTTACTGTCAAGCAAATTATCCGCTATCTTCTTATTACTCCTACCCGCTAGCTTCTTTTTTCCTTCTGATTCTTCTCTTTACCTTACTACCTATAGTGATGCTGATTGGGCTAGTTGCCCCGATACGCGGCGTTCTACTACAGCTTGGTGTGTTTATTTAGGCAATGCCTTGATTTCTTGGAAGTGTAATAAGTAAGACAAAGTCTCTAAGTCTTTAACTGAGGTTGAATATCGTGCTATGTCAACCACTTAGTCTGAAATTACTTGGTTATGTGGTTTACTTTCTAAGTTGCGTTATCTGCAATCTAGTCCTACTCCTCTATATGCCGACAATACAAGTGCTATTCAGATTGTATCAAATCCTGTATTTCATGAGCGTACAAAACATATTGAGGCAGATTGTCATTCAATCCGTGAAGTGTTTGACAATGGTTCTATTACTGTTCCTCACATCTTTACAGATTGTCAGATTGCTGATATTTTCACTAGACCTCTCACTCATGCTCGACATCAATTCTTTGTTAGCAAATTGATGCTAATTGATTCACCAGCATCAATTTGAAAGGGGGGGAGTCAATGATATCTGTCTAGATTTTATAGTATCACTGTAATATTCTTTGTAATTAGATACCATCTTTAGATTAGAATATTCTACAATAATTAGGGAATATTATTTGCTATACCTATAATTACGAGATTTGATCATTTGTACATATTCTATATATTGAAGGCAGAGCCTATAGTTTTGGGCATCCAAGCTTTACATAAAATTCTGTCTTGTGTTCTTTAGTATTGTTAGAAATTGCTATCTGATAAAGAAAATTTGTGGTCTAAATGGATCCATATGTATCACTTAAAAGGAATCAACTTTCATGGATTTAAGCATAACTAGTCAATATCATGGCCATTCCTTCAAATCCTTAAGCTTAAGGGCTGCATCTACAAAGAATTCAAATCACAAATTAGAAATGGAAAGCTTGCTTATTTATGGTATGATAACTGGGCTGATAAAGTCCCTTTACATCTTATTCCCAACATTTTGCTTTTAGAAAATATGTTGAAATCTAATGCTAAAGCAAAACAACTAATTAAAGACAATATACGGTTCATAAGTTTCAGAGGTCTTAAAAGTTTAAAAGAAGCAGTTCCCAGCTGCAATCCAAGGCAAGATGTGGACAATAAAGTTATATATACTAGACATGCTTCAGGGAAACTCACTAGTAGATCAACATTTGAATTATTCTAACAATAAGCTACTAAAGTGGCATGCGTAGGTTAATCTAATTTAAGAACCATATCTTTAGAATTACATTTATCCTATGGCTTGTGGTGCTAAACAGATTAAGCACTCCAGAGAGGGTTAAAATGAGCTCAATTATTAATCACTAATGTTGTCTTTGTAATCTAGAGCTAGAGACAAGGAACCATCTTTTTTTCAAGTGTTCTTATGTACATGACACTTGGCTGAGCATTGAAGCAGCTTATAACTTTTCTTGTGCTGAAATAGAATGGAACAACATGGGGCTTAATATCTTTATTGCCATACTACCTGATTAGGACCAACTTCTATTAAAACTTGCATTCTACACTACGGTATATGAAACTTGGAAAGAGAGGAACCTCTAGAGAATCAAGAACAAGGCTTTCAAATTCAACACTGTGGCTAGCATAAATGAGCCCTTATTATGCAATTTCAGTGAAACCAAATTCTTTAGAATTGTAACTTTCAAATGTGGCCTCAAATTATGAGTTTACTTCCCATGTCCCCTATTTGACGGTTTTGTATTTTGGCATCTAATCCTAACCATTCTGAATATGCCAAACCTAATGAGTCCATCTTGTTGGTGTGATCTTTTGATTGTACTTTGGTAAGGCTGTCTTATTTTTTGGAATGTAATTCTTTCAAATTACAAAAAAATAACTTACATACTTTACGCTATAATTTAATTATTTTTTGTATTCAAAAACATGAAAGTTGGCAAGTTGAAAAAAGAAATTCAACTTGCAGTCACAAGCTATGTGCTTGATGTTTTAACTTTTATATCTTTAGGAGGATATTCAGACCATCAACAAGATGATCTGAAATTATTTGCAAAATTACTATGTAGATATACCAATTTGGTAATGAAAATTGATGACGATTGCTATTTTTTCACTACAACATCCCCTAAAACTCAACCTTGAGCCATCAAACTTCATCAATTGTCATGAATGATTTTATTTAAAGGTACCAAACTTTTGTTACTTTTCTAGTTCAAGGATAAGAAGCTTATTAAGGATATATTAAATATCTGAGTCCAGATCAGTTAGAAAGCAAAGTGGAAGACAAAGCATAATTTCTTGAACTTGGTAAACGGATTTGCCGTGACCTTTGAACTAATACTAGCCAGCATTTATGCTCTAGTTTCTTTATTAATATTGGAAAAGGAAATGCCTAGACTAAATAAAAGCAAGCCTTGTCTTCTTAAGCAACTCCAAATTGTCATTAATGTTTCATAACAAGAGGACTTTTAGCCATGTGCCTACCACCTGACCATATTAGCTAGCCAAATACATAGTCTCCTAAACTACCCAACACCTTTTATTAGAAGGTAACTTTAAAAGCCTTTTATTTACCAATTTTCTTGAATGTCAACCGTATAGGTTCAACCTTCACAAAAAATTCAACAGGCATCTTGATAAAAGCTTTGTGTATGCCAGGAGGTCTAACTTTCTTCACTCTGCAAGTAGCAACAGTTACAGGGCTATTGAGATTAGGAATTGTGATAAAAGGGTATTTGAAATCAACCAAGGTGTAGTTCTTAGGAAATTTTCTAGATCCATCTTCCTTTGACTGAGATTGACTGTGAGCACATAAAAAATTTTCAGTCATCCACTGTTAGGTCATAAACCAATAAGGGATCTGCTGTATATTTTTGTTGCACTTGTTCTACACCATATGAAAATGGAGTTGCAAGAGATCCATCAAAATCAAGAATTTTTTTCTTATTGTTAATTGTTGCTATAGCTGCAACAAAACGAAATTGATTTTAATTAGGAAATTTGCAATACAAACTTAACTAAATTGCATGCTTTTGTGTAGATTTCTACTCTGAATAATTCAAACAAAAAGGCTTTATACCAGTTATCATAATTATAGATTTGATAGCTACTGGGCTCCAATTAGGGTGGATTACTTTGAGATAGCCAACAATACTAGAAATATGTGGACATGACATTGAAGTCCCATATATGGTGGTGAAAGGAACTCTTTGCTTGTCATAATCATCTGCAGCTGGACCTACTGCTTGAGCGAATGCAATAAGTATATCAACCCCAAGAGCAATAATGTCAGGCTGAAGTAGGCAGCAGTAATAAAGCATGTAAAATTCTTTCCAGGATAAATGCAAGGGATAGAAACATTTTTAGGAATGAAAAAGTCAAAACAACCTTGAGGATTGCTGGCTCTATGACACTAGGTCCCCTTGATATGAATGTTGCCATTACTAGAGCTAGTCATTTTACTATTTCAATTATGAAAAAAAAGATAAACATCATAGGATATCTATCATAATAAGCACAAAATATAATAAGTCAGTCTACTGATATTGAAATTGTCAAAGAAAGGCAAATTGAGTGTGGAAAAATGAAAATTACTTGGTAGTTTTTATATAGTCAAATGCAATTTGATCGTCTTCATATTTAATGTGTGAAGTAGGGAGTAAGTGAGGATCATATTCAAGTTCGTTTCCAGTTTGTTGATCATTTTCCAATATCATACCCATGATATGAGCAAGTGAAGCCTCATGTCCTTTGTCAACTTTTTTAGCTTCCCCTCAAAGGCAGACTATGATCTTCCTTGCAACTATTTTGGGGTCGAGAGTCCCATTCTTGCAAAGCAGACTAAATCATTTAATGCAATGCAACTTCAATTGTGTATTAGATTCTTGATCTCAGTTTGTATCATTCAATGGAATGAAACTTCAATTATGAAATAGAGTAAAATATTTAGTTGCAAATGGGAACTTACGCATCTTGAGATGAGGTGTTAGGAAGGGTTGCATTTGCAACATTGATCAATGGATAAAATACATTAGATGGTAAAGTTGAATTCCTACACCCTGGGAATGCAAATATTTGCCTTGTTTATAAAGAAGGAACATGTTTAGGTTCAGGTAGGTAGGTACCTTGAAACTCATGTTGTTGTCGAGGGTAACATAGGTTGCAAATTGGCGGTCCATTGTGATAGCTACAACAGTGATGAGCCATAGTGCCAGATTGGCTGCAGTACCTGGATTTGGTCTGTTATTGCCAATAGCGACAACTATAAATATTCCCTTCTTTATAGCATAAAAAGAACCCAAAGAAGTACAATCTAACAGTAAACTCAAAGGGAGGCCCTCCTAGTGACAAAGATATCACATCCACTCCATCATTTATAGTAACTTCAAAGGTAGCCAATATATCTGCATCAGCACAACCTCTAGTTTCTGATGGCCAACATACTTTATAAGAAACTATTCGAGCAAGTGGTGCTCCACTTTTGCAGTTCCATTACTTGATCTAAATATATTAGCTCTAGTAACAAAATTACCTCCTGCAGTCAATAAGGTATGAGTCTCGTGGCTATTTGTGTCTCTAGTACTACTATTAATGCGTGAGTTGGAGAGACCATTTTCAATTGCAAAATCTTTATTGAGGTGCCTTGCTCCTTCTAGAAATATGCACAAGTACTTTTGAAAACCTCTCTCTTATTCCATAAATGTCAGTTTGAGAGAATGTATACCTGTTGCATGCCACTCCACCACCAGGATCATAACCTCCCCTCCATCTTTTTGGTACAAAAGCTCGACCTTGGTCATTAAAGCTCAAAGATTCCAGCCAAACACCTAGCATTTGAATCGGCCCAATTGTTGTCAGACGAAACCTTCACTTTTGAATGCATTTCATTGTAAGATTTTCAAATTTCATGTCATATCTAAAATTTTCCCCTCGTGGTTAAACAAAGAAAGTAAATTGAGTTCATTATCCATTAATTTATGATTCCTTGTAACCAATGCCTGTTGGTTCAAAAGACAAGGAGCTTTTGGATTCTAGTGAATGGAGTAGGTCTAGACCCTTGTGCCCTTCCTAGACACCGGTGGTACTAAGACTATGAAAAAGTTACAGTGCATCTTGTGGCCTACATGTATGACTAGCAGTTCCAATTTTTACATGGCCAACTTTCTCCATAAAATGTCATTTGTTAATAATTGAAGCATATTACGATATCCTGAGTAGTCATACGTTTTCAAGCATGCTCTATATTGAGGAGAAAAAAAATAGTGGATTAGACTGTTCTTAAGTGATACAGATCATACTAGTGTCAAGAGTGGCAATTATTACGTCTCCATCATATGACTCACTGAAAGTTTCTTTTGTTAGGAAAAGAGGAGTCGGTCATGTAGTGGAAACAAAGTAACCAGAACCAATAAACCTTTCCTTGTGTGAACAAACACAACCAACATCAAAAGAAAAACCGCAGCCAACAAAACTCATAAGTGCAAGAAACTAAGAAGTAAGAAATAAAGCACAGAGGCACTTTTTTATGTGAAAAACATCCCTCAGTGTGAGAAAGGAAAAACTAAGGGACCTAGTCCAGTAAAGAAAAACTTCATTATCACCAATCAAGTTACAAAGAGTTTTTAACCTCTAAATATAACTAGAGTTACCAATCAACTCAAGAGAAAACAACATTCATCAACGAGATGAAAGAATCAAAGAGTTGAGAACAATATCACCCTTAGAATCTGACAGCAACTTCGATTGAAGATCAGGGCACCTTAGAGACCTCCAAATCATTTAGAATGAAGAACAATGAGAGAGGAATCTCTAGTTAAAATTTTAGGCCGATTCGACAATAAATCACCATGGGATCGAAGGTTAGAAGAAGACTACACAATGATGGAAAGAATAATGAAGATTCCCACCTACGCCTCTATTTTCTCTTTTCCCTCTCTTTTCTTTTACAACTGAACCTCTCCAATTTTTCTTAACTTATTTAGGGTTAAAAACACCCTTTTATAGTTAGGCTTTGGGCTCCACTTATAAGTGACCCAAACCTAACAAATCACCCCCTTACGACTAAATGGAGGATCTGGCCATACCGACCATCAAGCAACAAGTCTCAAGCTCTAGCAACTTGGAATTCATCACATCTCATATCCAATGATACCTAACATCAATGTGCTTCGACTTTGCATAGAAACTAGCATTCTTACTAAGATGAATGGCACTCTGGTTGTTACAAAACAACATATACCGGTTCTGCTTGAAACCAAGCTCAAGAAGAAAGGTTTTCATCCATAGCAACTCCTTGCAAGCCTCTGTAGCTGCAATAAACTCAGCTTCTGTGGTTGACAAAGCAACACACTTTCTGTAACTTTGACTGCCATACTATAGCTCTCCCTGCAAACTTGATTATGAAACCTAATGTAGACTTTTGAGAATCAACATATACTGCCATGTCTGCATCAGTAAAACCAACTAGCAAAGGCTTATCACCACCAAAACTAAGACCTAAGTTAGTTGTACCTTTGAGATACCTCATAATCCACTTCACTACATTCCAATGCTCTTTATCTAAATTAGAGAGAAAACGACTCACTATACCAACTGTATGAGCAATGTCTAGCCTGGTACATACCACAACCTACATCAAACTGCCAACTACTAAGGCATATGGAACTTTCTTCATCTCTTCCTTCTGTTTGTCTATAGAAGGACACTGGTTGACACTTAACTTAAAATGCGGAGCAAGTGGGCTAGCAACAGGCTTAGCCCCAGTCATACTAAACCTTTGAAGTTCCTTCTTTATGTACTTCTCTTGAGATAAGTAAAGCTTCCTGACATCCCTACAACAAGTAATCCTCATGACTAAAATTTGCTTGGCATAACCCAAGTCTTTCATAGCAAAAGACTTAATTAGCTGCTTCTTCAACTCAGTAATCCTAGAAGCATTCCTGCCCATAATCAATATATCATCCACATAAAGTAACAATATGATAAAATCATCGTCAGAAAATCCGCGTATAAACACACAGTGATCTCCAAAAGTCTTCTTATGGCCTTGCTCCCCCATAACTGATTCAAACTTCTTATACCACTGCCTAAAAGTCTGTTTCAACCCATACAAGCTCTTCTTCAGTTTGCACACATAGTCTTCTTTTCCTTTCACCTTAAAGCCTTCAGGTTGTTCCATGTAAATCTCCTCCTCTAAACACCATGAAAAAAGGTTGTCTTCACATCCATCTGCTCAATCTCCACATCAAGACTAGCAGCAAAACCAAGAACTGTTCAGATAGAAGACATTTTTACAACAGGAGAAAAGACGTCATTAAAGTTAATACCCTTCCTTTGACCAAATCCCTTAACATCCAATCTAGTCTTATACCGTGGCTTCAAATTGTGCTCTTTAGCTTTGATTCTGAACACCCACTTGTTCTTCAAAGCTCTCAAGCCCTTAGGCAACTTCACCAACTCATAGGTGTGATTTTTATGTAAAGATTTCATCTCATCTTGCATAGCTTCAATCCAATGATCCTTATACTCATCTTCAATGGCTTCCTCATAACATTCAGGTTCTCCCCCATCAGTGAGTAACACCCTATCCTCATGTGAGTATGGAAAGAAGGAATATGTTGTCTAGTAGACCTCCTAAGTGGAACAGCCGGCTCATCCACAACTTCAGGAACATAAACATCTATCTCATCAACAACAGCATCACCATTAGCATTTTCAACATCAACATACTCATTAGGAACATGATTCTGGACATCATCGTGATCATCAGATCTAGCAACATCATAAGAACCAATATGGGGAATAGGATCAAGATCAATTAGGCTACCAGAACTAGAATGCCCTGGCTTCTCTACCTTGTCAATAACTTCAATGGTTTGATCCTCTATGAAGATAACATCACGGCTTCTCACAAGTTTCTTCTCAACAAGATCATACAACCTATAACCAAACTCTTCAAGGTCATAACCAATGAAGATGCACTGCCTCATCTTGGCATCCAACTTGTGAAGTAAATCACATGTTAATATAGACTTTACGTTCAATAGACAATGCACAAGAAGGGGGGGTTGAATTGTGTATTCTTTTGCGTAAATACAATCTCCTTTTTAAATTCCTTTGAAAAATAACTTTTTTAAAAACTATTAAGCAGACAATCACAATATATTGCAATTAACTTCTTTATACTTGTATAAAATAATAAAAATTAAAAGATGAGAGTTAGAGAGTAGATGTTGACACAATGATTTTATCCTAGTTCACCCCAAACCGTGGGCTACATCCTGTCCTCAGAAACCTTTATGAGATTTCACTATTCTTCTCACAAGTACAAGTATTCTTTTATACAGAGCCTCTTTAGGTCTCTTACACCAAGTATTGTTTTTCTCACTTAGCCTCTTCAGGCTCTTAGCTTCTCTTCTTTCTTACAGAAAGATATTGTGAGCTTTGTTATAGTAATAATAGCTCTAGTGTTTCACACAATGAATACAGTATTTGCTAAAGATCAAAAGCTTTTTTAAAAATCTCTAACTTTTCAAAGTCTCTAACTTTTTTAATCTTCGACTCCGACTTGTATTTATAGCCTTTGTCTTCAACTACTTCTTTCTTCTTTCTTCTTGATTCTTGAATTCTTGATTCTTGTAGAAATAGTTATTTAGTTGAATTCTGTAACTAACTTAAACTAGTTAACCGTTCGATGTAGTATCGGTTCTTCGTCTTAGTTTTTCTTCCACTTCGTCTTACTTTCTTCCGTCTCGCTTCTGCATCCGCTTCATCTTAGTTTCTTTCGTCTTACTTAAGCTTTCGCATCGTCTCATTTTTATTTGTCTTACTTTTGCTTCTGCTTCGTCTTATTTTCTTTCGTCTCACTTTTACATCCGCTTCGTCTTATTTTCTTTCGTCTTACTTTTGCTTCCTCTTCGTCTTACTTTCTTCCTGATCAAAATGGTTCAACAATTTCTAATATTATTATTATTTGAATGTCATCAAAATTA
>JAOQMP010058716.1:0-10676 GCA_027563575.1 Erythroxylum pedicellare | reverse complement strand
ATTTTTTTTACTAAATAATATCTTAAAAAATTTTACTAACAAAAATTTTACTGTTATAACTTCAAACAGAGGTTAAGTACAAGCAGGATTAATCTGAAGGTAATAATAATACTTCGGACTCACCCAACGGCCAATAGCCTTTTGTGAATTCGCGTAAAAGCCAATTGTGAATTCGCGTAACAAAAGCATCTTTTTCTATCCGATATTCAAAGTAATAAATACTGTCTCCATCTACCCCTAAACTCAAAGATGACTTCTAGCGGTAACGAGCCCCTGTTCCAAGCTATTCCATATAAACCAAAGACGTATGAAGAATATCAACAAATCATCCTCATTATTGTTATCCATCAACATCTCTGAAAGTTCACATATTGAAGAAATAGTGCAATGATGAAAGTCGACAGTGATGGATCCCATACGAATTTATATATTGCATTTAATAATTATACTAATAAACAAATAATAAATATCTAAAATTTATGAAGATTAATTGACAATAAGCTTCATAAATATAAAGTCTTATGTACTCTACATTGAAAAATACGTATCACTTTTAACACTTGATATGACAATGGAAGATTTTAAAGAACTCTTTCTTCGAAAATGAAACAAAACAATTTTGTCTCTTTCTTTACAACAGAAGAATACAACTCCATTTTTATTTATTTTCTCTTTCCTCTTCCTTATCTTAACGTAAGAAAGTGAAAAGAGCATGTCTATTTACTCTCTTCTCTTTGTTATGTATTATACACCCTTATCTTTAAATGTTATAGAGAAGAATGATAGAGTCAACTAACTCTCTTCACTTTTCGTTTACCAAAAACCTACGAAGACAAAGTGCCTTTTATCATCTAAAAGAAGGGATATGCAACATTCTCCTTTCCTTCAACTTTTTGAATTTGAACATTCTTACATTCAATAATTCCTCTAATCAGATGAAACTTTCACAAAACATGTTTAGATCTTTGGTGTGACCTTGGTCCCTTAGCTTGTGCAATAACATCGGTATTGTCGCACAACAAAGGAACAACTTCCTTTATTAAAGGAACCACACCAAGTTCAGTTAAGAATTTTTTCATCCAAACAGCTTCCTTAGCTGCATTGCATGCAGCTATCTATTCTGCTTCAGTAACTGAATCAACTATAGTAGCTTGCTTGGAACTTTTCTAACTCACAGCTCCTCCATTCAAGGTAAAAATATAACTAGAGATAGATTTGCTGCCATCTTTATCTGATGCAAAGCTAGCATCAATATAGCCTATTAGCTTTAATTCAAAATCTCCTTATATGAGGAATTGGTCCTTAGTTTTTCTCAAGTACTTAAGGATGGTTTTAACCACTTTCCAATATTCCTCACCTGAGTTACCTTAATACCTACTCATTATTCCTAGCGCGTAGGCTACATCAGGTCTTGTACATGTCATGGTATACATGATAGCTCCCACTGCACTGACATATAGGACCTTACTCATCTGCTCTCTTTCTTCTAGGATTTTAGGACAATCCTCCCTACTGAGAGAAATTCTAGTGCATATCGATAGATAACCTTTTCTGAAATTTTCCATGTGATACCTTTTTAAGATAGTATCAATGTACATGGATTGGGAGAGCCCTAACAACTTCCTTGATCTATCTCTGTAGATCTTGATTCCAAGAATGTAAGCTACTTCTCCCAAATCCTTTATAAAGAATTGTTCAGATAGCCAAATCTTTGTCATTTGCATGGTTGATACATCATTTCCTATTAGCCATATGTCATCTACATGCAGCACTAGGAAAATAACTATGCTCCCACTAACCTTCTTGTACACATATGGCTCTTCTTTGCATTTAACAAAACTGAACTTTGTGATTGTTGTATTGAAGCAAATATTCCAACTTGGTGAAGCTTGCTTCAATCCATAAATGGATCTTGTAGCTTACATACTTTATTAGGAGTAGATGATAATGTAAAACCTTCAGGTTGAGTCATATAGACATCTTCCTTGAGCTCTCGGTTAAGAGACGATGTTTTCACATCCATTTGCCATATGTTATAATCATAATATGCAGCTATAACTAGTAGAATCCGAATAGATTTGAGCATTGCCATAAGGGGAAAAAGTTTCATCATAATCAATACATTCCTTTTGATTATCCCTTGGCAAAAGACGGGCTTTATAGGTTTCAATCTTCTCGTCTTATCCTATTTTTTTCTTAAATACCCAATTACTTCTTGTGGGTTTTATATCCTTTGAGGGATCAATCAAAGTCCATACTTTGTTGATTCTCATATATTGAACTCGAATTCTATGGTTTTAAACCACTTCTCATGATCTGGACTTGTCATAGTCTCTTCGTAAGTCTTAGGGCACCATCAATATATGGGATATCATCAATATGATTATTCTCGTCACCTTATACCATTAACTTTAATCTATCTGGTGCACGACGATCCCTAGTAGAACTTCTAAGAGGCTCATGTCTAATAGGTTCTTCCTTTACTTGATCTTGTTATTGCACTGGTTCTTGGACAGGTTCATTAACCAGTCAATTCTCCTCAATTATTGAGGCTAGTATCCTATGTGTTAACTTCAAGACATCAAGTAAAGACTGTGCAAAATACATCTGATGCTCTTAAACTTGTGTTGATTCGTCATAATCTTGAATTTCATCAAGATCTATTTCTACACCATGACTTCCTTCATTAATCAACTCCTTGTTAGACCTCGCTTCAAGCTTATCTGGTAGCAATCTTTTGACATAAGCTGGACAACTCCAAAATTTCAAATGTTTTAGGTTAGGCTTACATCCTTTCTACATCTCATATGGAGTTTTAGTAACTGTTTTAGTGGGAACTTTGTTTAATAAATAGGTAGCAGCTTCTAAAACATATCTCCATAGGAAGATAGGAACATGAGTGAACCCCATCATGGATCTCACCATATCCAATAAAGTTTGATTTCTCCTTTATAAAACACCATTGTGCTGTGGTGTTCGTGGAGAAGTCCACTTAGACATGATTCTATCTTCCCTTAGATAATCAACAAAATCATCACTAAGATACTCACCATCACAGTCAAATCTTAGTGCCTTAATCCTCTTACTAGTTTGTTTTTCAACTTCACTACGAAATCTTTTGAACTTTTTAAATGATTCAGACTTGTGTTTCATAAGATACAAAAATCCATATCTTGACATATCATCAATAAAGGCGATAAAATAAGAATATCCACCTTTAACTTGAACTTTCATAGACTCACATACATTAGTATGTTTGAGTCCTAAAAGGTCAAGATTTCATGTTATTAAAATAATTTTAATAACATTAGTAATCATATCAAATTTTTCAGACAACATTCGTAAAAGAAACTTATAATTTAACAAACATTTAATGATCTAATTTCATAAATAGACAAATAGTTGGACTATATGGGAATGCATGCCGTGATAACATACGGAAAAACCAAATAATGCTAAACCCAAATGAAGAGAAGGAATGGCTCACGGCTGGTGCTAATAACCAAAATCAGATTATCTCATCTCCAGTGTTTGGACCAAGTAAAAGAGTATGCCTTCTTACTCTCTTCTCTTCGTAAGGTTTTTAAAGTTAAAAAAAAAACTTAACAGACCAACTTCATCTATTTATTTCTTAAACATACAACATCTGTTAAAAGTATTTAAAGAGTTTTCCATGGAAAGACAACATCTATCAAAAGCTTTTAACCAAAAGCTTTTAAAAACTTTGTATTAAACCATACGTACAACATCTGACAAAAGTCTTTAATGAGTTTTCCATGGAAATATGGAAAAAGACAACATCTGTCAAATGCATTTAATGAGTTTTCCATTTTCCGTGAAACCAATTTCAAAATGAAGCCAAGATGATCTCATACTTATTAAATAAACAACATCCATGTGTTAAACACTAGTCTAGAAGTCCTTGATAAAGAGGATAGAAAAAAGAGGAAGAAGTTACACCACAATAATTCAAGAAATTGCTCTCTTAGCTTGTTTTAGCGAGCAGAAGAAAATCCTAGAGTTTGTGAAGAAGAAGAAGAAGAAGAGACTGTAGTTTCTCCGGAGGTTTCCGTTACTAGATACTCTCTACTGGGAACTCGATGGAGTCCCTCGATCAAGAGGGGCCCCAAAACAAAAGGGGTCGTATCAGGAAGCGCGAGGATGAAGCCCCCCTCGCACTAAACAGACTTACGGTGCAGCCCTGTCTGGAGGCACAACCGCAGCTTTCATCAAAGAAGAACCAGCCTGGCCCAAGGAAACGTACATTGAACCAAACAAAGGCGACATTTCATGTTTGCCAGCCGAGGAAGGGGCGGGTATCACCCTGTCCCAAGCTTTCAAGATTAAACTCAACAATGCCTGGAACCAGGCGTTGGTGGTGAAAATCCTGGGCAGGCGTATAGGTTACTAGACCTTTGTTAATTGCCTAAAGAAGATGTGGAAGCCCCGGGGACCTGTTAAGTTTGTGGATCTGGATTGTGACTTTTTCTTGGTGCGTTTCATCGAAGAAAACGATTACCTCCACGCCCTTACCAACAGCCCTTGGACCATATATGGACAGGCTCTTTCGGTTTAACGTTGGTCTCCGTATTTTCGTCCTTCGTATGGCCATCTTCACCGAATTGTGGTTTGGATATGCCTTCCCGACTTACCTATAGCGAGGTACCACCCCAGTGTTCTCCAGGCGTTGGGTGATCTATAGGTAATACGGTGCGCATTGACGAGAATACCTTCCTCGCGCAGAGAGGCAAATATGCGCACCTCGTCGTAGACATTGATCTAGCCTCTCTGTTGAAGACGTCGGTGCAACTGGATGGTGAGACTATCGCAGTGGTCTACGAAGGGTTACCGCAGATCTGCTACGCCTGCGGCACAGTCGGGCACGACGTCTCTGTCTGTCCTCAGAACCCGACCACCAACGCTGGCCAACCCACCTGTACTGGAGCAAGGGACGGCCCTGAAGTGGAGGAGACCATGGAGCAGCAGCAATCCACCGTTACTGGCATGACCCAGGCAGAAACAGTAGTGGCTACGGCTAAGGGCATCATCGAGACAGGCTATAGACCTTGGATGCAGGTCCAAAGGCGAGCTCCTCCCCAACGGTCTGCTCCCATCCACCAACGTACTCCAACGAGCAAAAGAAACGTCCTCCCCCTGCGGCGCGGCTCAAGGTTTGATCTCCTGCCCATTCACAAGGAGACGGTGACAGACGAAGTGACAAGAACAGAGGCGCGAAACTACGACTCTCGCGTGGGCCTTGACTCTACGGGCCTAGGCACAAGACTGGATCTCCAGTCCCTGTTAGGCAAAGGAAAAACCATCTTCTAAGCCCAGCCCACTAAAGTTGTTGGGACTAAGTCCAAAAAAGGCCCCAAAAACTAAGGCCCAAGCCCACGACAGCTTACCAAGGGCGAAATTTCTGGGAAAAAACTGGGTCAGGCTCGGGCAACGGATTCCATTCCGTCCGTCCCTTTGCAACCCTGGCGCTAAGATAATAATATCGCCATTGAAATCAATTCTCATACTGAAATAGTTTGCGACAGTCAGGTTTTAACAGCAACAGTCCGGCCTGAGCCTGAGCCACCCCAATAGCTGGACGGTGTTGCGACTCAGAATCAAGAGGATCAACACCCGAGTGAGGACACCGACATGCATCCTACCGAACCTCCTGATTTAGGCTTCGGGAAGCCCATCATCGATCCCATAGCTTAGTCAACATCCGTCGACATGCTAGAGCCTATGCCTCAAGATGACTCCGTAGCCTCCACTGGAGCTACAGTTTCTTTCTAGCTTTCGTTTCTTTTATGTTGATTTTTCTTTGGAATTGTTAAGGGGCAGGAGGGATGAAACTCCATGCTGTTCTTCGTAACTACATTAGGTAGTTAAATCTTGGTATTCTTATTTTGATGGAAACCCAAATTAGCGGGCCTAAGGCCTAATGGTTCTCGGGCGAGATATGGATCCTTTGGAAGGATATCTTCACTATCACCATTATTCTAGCTCATCACTAATTTATTCATACCACGATTCATTCGGCAACCAGCTGTTTTGATTTTACAGCAGTTTATGCTAGCCCACAAGCCTCCTCCCGAGCCTACCTCTGGCTGCTCTTACATTGGGTAGGTAGCAATACTCGTAACCCTTGGCTTATAAGGGGGATTTTAATGCAAAATTGGAGTTAGCGGATAAGCATGGTGGAGCTAACGGCACCCGGATAGTGAACCAAAATTTCCAAGACTGGGTGCATGCGAGTAGCCTTCATGACCTTGGCTTTATTGGCTCCCGTTTTATGTGGCGTCAAGGCCTTGTTCAAGCCCGACTCGATCGAGTCTTTGGATGGACGACATGGTTGCACACTTTTCCTCATACTACGAATCATCACCTCCCCTTCTTAGGGTCAGATCATCAGCCCTTGCTGGTGTACCTCCATAACCAAGCCTAGCAGATTTGGGGACCCCAAAAGTTTCAGTTCCAGAATGCCTAGTTAACCCACCCCCACTTTGACGATGTTATTGCCACACAAGGCGGAGTCCATAAGCCAGGCGTTAGCTCGCTTCTCCTCGCATCTTCTGCATTGGAACCTTTCCTACTTTGGGAACATCTTCCATCGTAAAAAACGCCTGTTAACTCGCCTTCAAGGGATCCAAAGGGCTATGACTAGCATTAATATGGACAATCTGCTCGTGCTAGAGGATCATTTAAGTGGAGAGCTGATACAAGTTTTATGTAAGAAAGAAATTTATTGGAACCAAAAAGCTCGTTGTGCATGGCTCTCTAAGGGCGACCGCAACACGAAGTACTATCATACTCTCACTTTGTCCAAACGGAAAAAATTGAAGATCGACAAGCTTCTTGATCCTCATGGTGCCTGGATATCCGACACCACTCAGCTGAGTACGCTAGCTAGGAACTATTTCGTCAATTTGTATACCCAGGCAAATGGGTCCCCGACTTGCTTCCCTATTTTGGAGCCTTTCTGCCTTTATCTAAAAGCAGCTTGCAAATTCTCTGTTAGCCCATCCAATATTGTGAGATCCACATAGCGGTTTTTGACATGAACCTGACCAAAGCCCCAGGAGTCGATGGTTTCAACGCCCTCTTCTTTCAGAAGAAATGGGGACAGGTTGGTTCACAAGTGATAGATTACGTTCAAAAAGTCTTCCGACAGGAACGATGGGAACTTGACCTAAACCAAACCATCCTAGTCTTAATCCCCAAAGTTCCCTCCCCGCGGACTCTCGCTCAATTCCGCCCTATTAGTCTCTGTAATGTGTTTTATAAGGGTATTTCTAAGATCATTGTCGATCGGCTGAAACCCCTTATGGCTCATTTAAATCAGGCCCCCCAAAGTAGCTTTATTCTTGGACGCCAAACCACTGACAACATCATCATCACCCAGGAAGTCATTCATTCGATGTGAAGGAAAAAGGGGAAGGTTAGATTCCTAGCTATCAAGGTTGACCTTGAAAAAGCCTATGACCGGGTATGCTGGCATTTTATCCACAATATATTAATGGACATCGGAATCCTGGAGACCCTTCGGTCTGTCATTATGAAGTGTGTGACTACAGTATCTTTTCAAGTCCAGTGGCAGGGCACCCCTACTGCTCCTTTCCACCCATCCCGCGGATTAAGGCAAGGCGACCCGCTCTCACCTTATCTCTTTGTGATGTGTATGGAAAGACTTGGCTAGCTTATCTCGCATAAGGTGGGACAAAGATTATGGAGGCCTATTAAATTGAGCCCTACAGGACCCCAGCTCTCATATCTTTTCTTCGCTGATGACCTTGTTCTCTTTGCTGAAGCTACAGATTCTTAAATTTCGGTTATTAGGCAAACATTGACAGAGTTCTGTCTGTGCTCGGGCCAGACAGTGAACACCGATAAAACCAATATTTTTTCTCTAAGAACGTTTCCCTTGCTCTTGCCTCTAGGATCAGCTAGGCCTTTCACATCTCACGTTCGAACAATCTGGGGAAATATCTTGGCTTTCCCCTTCTACACGAGCGAACATCCCGACATACATACCAATACCTCCTGGATAAAGCTCGCCAGACCCTTGCCAGCTAGTGAGCCAAGGTGTTGTCTCTCCCTGGGAGGGTCACACTGACCCAGTTTGTCATCTCGGCCTTGCCCATTATACGATGCAAACGGTTAGACTTCCGCGACAACTCTGTGACGACTTAGAGTGCCTCATGCGGGATTTTGTCTGGGGATCCACCGAAACGCATCGAAAATTACATCTTGCTAATTGGGACACAGTGTGTAGAGTCAAAACCGCCGGGGGCCTGGGCCTCAAATGGATTCGTCCTCTAAATGATGCTTTGTTGGCTAAATTGGGATGGGCTTTACTCACCCAACCCCATACCTTATGGGTCTAAGTCCTTAGGGCTAAATATCATCTAGACCCACATCATATCCCGCTAACTCTTGATCGGGTAGGGGCGTCGAGCACTTAGAGGGGGATATCTGCCACCTGGCACGTCATTCGCCAAGGATTGCAATGGAAGCCAGGAAATGGACAGCGTATCCTTTTCTGGATGGATAATTGGTTGAACGATTGGGGGCCACTGGTTCATCTGGCTCTTTCCCCTATCCCCAACAGAACCCTCTCTCTTTCCTTAGTGGACCTTCAAAACACGGATCGCACCTGGAAATGACACTTGTTCTAACAGTACCTCCCTTCTTCGGTTTGCTTGCATATTGTGGAGTTTGGGTTTCCTATTACTGTCATTGAGGAGGATTCCATCCAGTAGGGACCTACTGCGAATGGTCATTTCACAGTAGCATCAGCTTATGCCCTCGCTGAAGGGCACCCCTCAGACGAGGCCATAACCATCTGGAAATCGATCTAAAAATGGGACGAGCCCCAACGGATCAGGACTTTCCTGTGGTTATTGACTAAGGGTAAACTATTGACTAACCAGCATAGAGTGGCTCACCACCTCACCATAAAGGGCGGTTGCCAGCACTACGGACGGGAGGAAACCACCCTCCATGCCATTAGGGCTTGCCCTAAAGTTCAGGCATTCTGGGGTCAATTCCACTGGAAATTGCTTGCTACAAATTTTTTCCATCAGGATCTAGAGGCGTGGGTGACCTCCAATCTCACACATCATGCTCAGGTGAGGCAGTTTGCCTGGGCTTTGCTTTTTGGGGTAGCCTACTGGTTTCTATGGCATTGGCGCAATAAAAGTGTGTTTGACCTCAACTTCGCTTGGTCGGTGAATGGTACCGAGGCCATTTTCGCCTATGCTGAATAGATCGAACGGGCAAGGATAGCGAAACATTATGTGTTTCCAGACCAGGGCTTACCCCCAGGTCGTTTAGTCGGGTAGACTAAACCCCCCAATTCTTGGGTTAAGTTAAACACTAATGGAGCAGTACAATATGGCACAAACATTGCTACAACTGGGGGCTTAATTCGAGACTGGCACGGACAGTGGTGCGGTGGCTTCTTTCACCACATTGGCAGAGGTTCCCCACTCACTTCCAAACTTCAGGAAGTACACTCGGGGCTCCACCTTGCTTGGAACCTCAACTACTGATGAGTCCTGGTCGAAGTGGAATCCCTCGAAGTTATTAACATCCTGTCTTCTTCTTACCCCCTTTTATCTGATGATCTTTTGTTGGTGACAGGTAATCGGAGGCTTCTCCAGTGAGATTGGGAGGTCACTCTCCAGCATGTTTATAGAGAAGGGAACTAGTGTGCAGATAGGATGGCTTTGATTGCTACTTTAGCCAGTCTAGGCCTTTCTACTCTCCGTGAGCCGCCGATGACCTAATGGAGCTTCTCCATTAAGACCACCAGGGTGCATTGCATCGTACAACGTTGAGATAGCTTAGGGTGTTTGTTTTCCTCTGTATATAAAAAAAAAGTAAGACAACAAAATACACAAATCATAATATTGGCATTTTTCAAGTATGATGTGAATGTAAGTGGATCTGATATTAATTGTTGGATCGTTTAAGTAGCGGGAAAAAATTGTTGTAATTTTAAATTTATTTATTGCATTTAATAATCATACTTATAGTAAGAATTAGCAAATAATAAATACCTGAAATTTATGAGGATTAATCTGCAGTAAACTTAAAAAATACCAAATTTTTATGCATTCCATACTGAAAAACATGTCCTGCTTTTAACATTTAATATGGCAATGGAAGATTTTGAAGAATTCTTTCTTCAAAAATAGAACAAAACAAATTTGGCTCTTTCTCTCTTGTATTATTTTAAACATTAAGAAAACATCAAAAGAGTACAACTCCTTTTTATTTATTTTGTCTTTCCTCTAACAAAATGAAAAGAGAATATCTATTTACTCTCTTCTCTTTATTATATATATTATACACCCTTATCTTTAAATGTTGCAAAGAAGAATGATAGAGCCAACTAACTCTCTTCACTCTTCGTTAACCAAAAACCACCAAAGACAAAGTGTCTTTTATCATTTGACGCCTTTTGCCATTTCTTTTTTTAATTATTATTATTATTTATAAAAGGAAATAAAATAAAATAAAATAATTTTATTAATTTATTTTGTACCAGAGAATTTCTAATATTAATTATATTTTCTGTGCTAGCAAAAAATATAATAATATACCATATAGATTATTTAATAAATTATCTCATAATAAATTAAATAATCATAAACAAGAAATATTACACTCGTAAG
>JAOQMP010058618.1:0-10681 GCA_027563575.1 Erythroxylum pedicellare | reverse complement strand
AATTGAGCCTTTATGACTCCATTCTATAGTCATTTCATTTTCTTGTTTGAGTGACGCTTCCTTAGGTAATTACCTTCAAAATTTGCTTTAAATTGGTCATATCTACTAGATACATGCTAGATAAAAATGATTAAGGCCCTTTTTGTTTTAACCCTTAGCTTAAATGACCTACCCTTTTATTATCCCTTGCTAGCCCTAATGAGTCTTTAACCTTTTGTTTTTTGAAATCACTCCATTTTAAAACCCACAAACCCCATTAGCTTGCCCAATCACAAGTTAATATAGTGCTAAGTGATACTTTAGTTTGGATTTTTTTTACTACAATTTTTTCCTTTCTGAGATGCTTTAAGTAGATTTTAGTACTTCTACTCTTAGAGAAAATTGCATATAGTTGTTGTTTTATGTTCATTTTTTCTTTATTATGATTTAAAAAAGGATAAAAAAAAATTAAAAAAAGTAATAACATGTAATAGCATCAACAAGTGCAGAGTAGTAGTCATATCCATTTGCATCTCAAAAGTTTATCTTTTTCACCCCTTTAGACACTTGGTACTTTATAAATGCTTAGGATAAACCCCTAAAACCTTTTTGACACACCTTAACCTTAGTCACACTATAACCCAAAATAAAGTCCTTTTGATCTATCCTAGCATGTAATCATTATGGAGGAGAATTGAAGTATTAGCAAGCCTATGATTGTGTGGTTACCTATAGGAAGTTTAAGCAAAACACTAACCATCAAACATTTGAGAGAAATGAGTGAAATCTATAAGGAAGGTCCATTTTGAGTTTATACTTATCTTTGAGTGATGGTTTCATAAGTTGAGTTTACTTACGTGCACCAATGAAAATTAGTCATGATGTGTGTAGTAACTTGACACTTGAGTTGACCCAAGTTTGAGGGATTGCATGCTTTAATCTTTGTGAAAATGAAGTGATAAAATTTTATTGGTTGTATTTGATTTTTGCTCGAGGACAAGCAAAAGTTTAAGGGTGGGGATGTTGATAGGTATAGATTCCATTATATTTTTGTACGTAGTTTAGAGTGTGTTTAGTGGTTAATTTGATTGTTTAATGTGTGTTTAGGTTAAGATTTGTGTTACTTCAAAAATAGTTGTGATTTAAGTGTTTTTTTGGGTGAGAACATATATGTGAGCTTTAATTATATATCTATGAGGTGTTATGATGAGTTTGTCAGTTTTTCAGGGTATTCGAAGGAAAATCGAAGAAGACTCGAGTAATAACCAAAGGCCACGATTGTGACAAAAGCTCAAGCATAGGGCCACGATCATGAGGAATTTGCAGTAATTGGGATAAAGAGCTGAACAAGCTGGCCACGATCATGGCCTAGGCGCAGGCAGACGCAGGGGTCACTTCTGAATTGGAATTTTCGAGGGACATTTTGGACCCTGAGAAATGCTAGGATTACCTTAATTGGAAAAGACTATAAAAGCATTATGATGTAACCCTAGAAAGGAGCTTTACAATCAGCCTCCATTTGAAACCTTAAAAAGAGAGAGAGAGAAGAAGAAGAAGAAGAGAAAGAAGGAGGAAGAAGAAGTGGATCCCGACGCCACCACTCCCTAGATCAGGTGGTATTTCGATGTCACTTCCTTCCTGATTTATCCAACCTAAGTTTCATTTCCTTTTTTATTTAAATATATAAAGTTGAGATGGATTGTATAGAAATGGATTTCGGGTTGTTGATAATGTTCTAAACTCTCCTTCAGGATCTTACTTTGAGTTAATGTTGATTTAGTTATTTTTTGTTTATTAATTTGGGAGTTATGATTGATTAATATATTTGTATATTTCGGTAACATACTGAGAGGGTGAGCCAGATAAAAATGATTAGATCAAATTAATAAGAGTTAGGCGATCTAATTGACCACTTAATCAATCTAGTCTATAATTTCATGGATAGAGATCCTATGCGAGACCCAATTGTTTATTAGAGAGCTTTAGAACTAATTAGAATTGTCAGTAATTTGTGAATTGGGAGATTGCAAGTTTCATAATTTGATTAGGGTTTACAATTTAGGGTTTAATGATTAGAATGTGAGGGAGAGTAATTAACCCTATGACCGTCTAGAACCGACATTCCATAAACACATAAATAGCTAGATTAGCATTAATGATAGGCAAAATCTCCTATCTCATAACTTGATTAACTGTCTTGACAAATTCCCATTATGACTTATGTGACTGCTTAGTTTAATTCTGTTTTATTGAAATTTCTGCCTTACAATTCTTGAATCAATTTCTCGTATTTACTTTTTGTGTTCACTTGTGTAGTTTTTATTTCTTTTTATTCTTTTCTCTGAGCTTTAGAAGACTTAGGATTAGGCTAGTACCTGCCTCATGGGATCGACCCTTCAATACTACAAAGCATAACCTGAATTAAATGGTGCTTAAGCACAATTTCTATGGGATGATATCCACTTTTTATTACAAGTAACGACCTGTATACTTACAATTTTTAGCATAAAACAAGTACTTTTCTTTTGCATTCAACACGGCTCCTTCTTCCACGATTATGACAAAGAGAAAAAATCAAGTACTATGCGGCAGATTGCATGGACAGCCTCCCGAGCGCAAATTACCAAAGGACATTTGGGACTTTTTGGACCCAGGAAAACCCTAGGGTTTACCTAAAATAGAAAAGACTATATATGGAAAGAGAAAGAATCCTAGGGGGAGGCCTAACTTCTGCCCCTTTGGGAAAACTCTAAGAAGAAAGAAGAAGAAGAGAGGAGAGGAAGAAGAGTAGATGGGAGCAGGCTTCTACTGCTACTGCTTTCCCAAGCCATCCCGATCCTATCCAAGTGACATTTTCTTTTCATCTTATTATTTCTTTTCTTTGAATGTGTAAGATGGATATGATGATGTTGATGGATTTGGGATTAATGGTGATGTTCGAACTTTTTTAAGGATTTAAATTTGATTCAATGCTAATCTAGTTATTTTTGTGTTAATTCATTGGGTGTTGTGATTATTTGTTGTAACTTCATGCTTCGATAATAAATCGAGAGAGTGAACCAAATGCAAAATGATTGGGTTGGTTAATGAGAGTTAATTGGCATAACAGATCACACAAATAATCAAATTAGTAATTATACAGACAGAGATCTCTTATGAGCACCTAGTTATTTAATAGAATGATTAAAATCTGATTAGGTTATGGGTTGATTGTTAATCAAAAGGTTACATGTTCAGTAATGCAACTTAATTAAGGTTTGTCAATTATGGTTTAGTGATTATGACTCAAGAGAGAGTAATCCACCCTTTATTGGTTTAGAACTAACACCACATTATCACAAAAATGATTAGGTTAGCATTAATGATAGGACAAATCCCTTTCTCATAATTTGGAAATTTTGTTGTGTAATCTCCCATTATGAATTTTGTGGTGCTCAATATTTGATTTCATTTGTATTAATTGTATAAATTAATTTTCTGTCAATCATTTTCATGTATTTACTTTTCTGTTTGTTTTTATTTTCATTTTAATAATTCTTTATGCCATAGATAACTTAGAATTAGATTAGTTTGAAAACTCCTCGAGGGATCGACACCTTACATAATACGACCACAATGTTTGCTTGCAGTATATTGAGGGTTTTAAATAGATTAAAACTTGACTCAATAAGTTTTTAGCACCGTTTTTTAGGAGTTAGTAAGATTAGTTTAGTTCTTGTAGTCTAAGGCGTTCTCATCACTTTTGTGTTTGTGCATTTGCATAAACATAAGATTCAGTCAAAGTTCAAGTTAGATCACTAAAACCCTAGCACTTGACATCACTCACTTAGAGCGAGCCATTCGAAGAGCCAAACATCAAGAAGAAGAAACTGAAGAAACAACGAATGAGAAAGTTCATCAAGAGATTTAGTAAGGAGGAAACAAAGGGAACCAACCACGGACCCTCATGGATTTCATGAGATCGGGATTTAATGGAACCAATCAAGATGTTGCTAGACCTCTTATTCAAGCACCTTTATTCGAAGTAAAGTTGGCCTTATTGAACATGTTGCAAACATATGTCCAATTCTACAAACTGACCAATGAGGTTCCTAATGCACATATTGTGACCTTCTTTGAAATATGTGATACCTTTTGATATCATGGAATGTTGGAATTAGGATGAGGCTTTTCCCCTTTACATTAAAGCATAAAGCCAAAGCTTAGTATCACTCTCTCATTCCCTCAAATGTCACAATATGGGAGCAATTGGTAAATGAAGTATTTTCCCCTAACTAAAAGTATGAAGATAATAAAAGAAATCACGAACTTCCAACAAAGTGATGGTGAATCACTCTACATGATGTACGAGAGATATAAGGATTTGCAAAGTAGGTGTCCACATCACAACTTACTAAAAGAATTTCTTTTGTAAACCTTCTATAATGGATTCGATCCACCTATGAAAGGTGCCATAGATGTAACATCAGGCGGATCGCTTATGCAAAATAATGTTGACGAAGCATAGGAGTTGTTTGAAGAAATGGCCAATAACAGTTGTTTATGGATGAATGACCAAAGTAGATAACACATAACCATCAAAGAATAAGAGGGAGCTATAGTTATTGACCAAATGACAGAGATGCAAACCAAAATTGTCAACTTAACACAACAATTGAACAATATGAAAGCTTCCTCTTCAACCCCTATTAAGGCCATTTAACAAAGAAGCGAGCTTTATGGCCAAGATAATTATGATACCATCGACTACATCCTAAAGCAAAGTAATGAAAAAAAGCAAGTTCAGTGTATGGGAGCATAGTTTTGTCGTGGTGGAAGGAACAACCTTTGTTCAAATACGTACAATCCTAGGTGGAAGAATCACCCAAACTTTTCATGGTCAAATAGTGTTCAAGGTTAATTCTGACCTCATAGGCCTCTTAGATTCTAACAGAAGAAACCTAATCCCATGGACACCAAATTAGACAAAATATTGGATAAGATTGGAAGCATGGATGATGGACATAAGAGATTGGAATAAAATTTCAACATGTGACAAAGAATCATGCATCCTCCATCCATAACTTAGAAGTCCAAAAAGTCCAGTTAGTAGATGCACTATCTACACGAAATGCGGGGAGCCTTCCAATTAACACAGAAACAAACCTAAAGGAATGAAACATTGTTATCACCTAGGCCACTGATGAGAAGCTTAACCAAGCTGAAGAAGATATGGAAAAGGAAAAGAAAAGGACTGACAAAAATGTCCTGTGACCTGAAGGAAATCAAGAAGTATCAACCTGTAATTCCATACCATATTCTAACATAACAAAAGGCAAAAAAAACAAATAGAGCAGAAGAGGTAATATAGCAGCTGAAAAACATGACTCATTCTTATGGACTTCATACAAGCGATATTAACCAATAAAAGGGAGCTAGAAAAGCTGGCAAATGAAGTAGGAAGCATGGAGAACTCTAATAAAATGGCAATATTACCATGGAAACAAAAAGATTTAAGGGATTTTTACATTCCTTTCATCGTAGGTAATGTCAAATTAGATAAAGCTTTTGCAGACTTAGGAGCTGGCATAACCATGATGCCTTATACTTTGATAAGTGTAAATTGCATCATGTTTTTGGGCATAGTTTGATAAGTGTTTAATCCTTAATTTAATAATTTAAGATGTGTTTAGGTTAGAATTGTATTAGTTTGTTAATTATTTATTTTTTAAGTGTTTTATAGGGTAGTATAAGTCTTAGAGCTTAAACATTATATTTTTAAGGTACCTTGATGTGTTTGTTAGTGTTTCAGGGTCAACATCAAAGAACGGAGGAGTTTTGAAGACATTCAATTTCGACCCACAATCGTGTTATATCAAGCCACGATCATGACTGAAGCTCCAGATTTAGCCCATGATTGTTGTCTACATGCCACGATCGTGATAGAAGCCCAAGGAATGGCCCATGTCATGATCATGATAGAAGGCTCAGATGTGCAGACACTCACGAACGTCAAGTTTCGAGGGATTTTTTAGACCTTTTGAACCCTAAAATAACCCTAGGGTTACCCAAAACACAATAGGATATAAAAAAGAACGAAAAAAGGCAGAGAAAATAACTTTTGCATCAGCCACCTTGAGAAACCTTAGAGAGAGATCATCAAGAGATAGAGGAACAGAAGAAGGAAGAGAGAAGAGGAGAAGAAGCTGACTTAAAGTACTTCTCAGATAAGGAGGTTTCCTGATGTCGCTGCCTCCTTTCATCTATTTTAGATTTTATTTCCTATCCTTTCCATTTTATAATTGTATAGAATTGGATTGAACAGTTGATGATAGGATCTAGAATGTCGAGGATGTTATAAACTCACCTTTGGAATTTTCTTCTTGAATTAATGAGAATATGATTGTTTATATGTTTATTGGATATTATTGTGGTTTGATTATGCTATTGCATAATTTGATAATAAATTGAGAGGATGAATCAAATGTAAAACGATTAAATTGGACTAATGACAGTTAGGTGATTTAATAGAAACCAGAATTAAATCAGATAGATAATTTTTGCGAAAAGAGATCTCGTATAGGTTTCTAATAGTTTGTTAGAGAACTTCAGAACTAATTAGGGTCTTGGATAGGTTGTAAGTTGAGATAGTGCAACCTCCATAATCTAATTAGTGTGTATGATGTAGATTTAATGGATATAACTCAAGAGAGAGTAATCAACCCTAAGATAGTTTAGAACCAATATTTCATAATCAGTTAGGTTAGCATTAAGGATAGGTAAAATTCCCTTTCTCTCAATTGGTAATTTCCTTCAATTGATTCTTGGGTGTGTTCCAAATTGCTTAATAATTAGTATTTTCGTGTTTAATTTGTAATTTGATTGATTAAATTAAATTCTCGTGTTAGTTTTGATGCATCTTAAATTTTTGCTATTTGTTTATAGCCTTAGATTTTAGGATTAGATTAGTTCTCTCGTCGTGGGATCGACACCTTTGGTACTATGCTAATGAACTGTGTGCTTGCAAATTATCAAGGGTTAATAATTAAAACTTACACACAACTAAACCCTAACCAAGTTTTTGACACCATTGCTGGGGAGGCGATTAGTTTAGATCTTTAGTCTAAGTCATTTTAGTTAGTTTTTAGTTTCTGTTCTTTCGTTATATTTCTAAATTCATGTTCTTGCATGAACACAAGAGTTACGAGAAGTTCGAGATGTGTAGCTGAAACCTTAGAGCTAGATATCACTCGTTTAGAATGGTCAATTAGGAAAGCTCGACGCGAAGAAGAAGAAGAAATCGCAAAAGAATAAATGGTTGAGGAATTTCAGCAAGATTTGGATCACAAAGTGAACTAAGGATTTTAACAAAGAACCCTTATGGATTTCATGAGACCAAGTTTCAATGCGACTAACCAAGGAGTAGCTAGGCCACCCGTACAAGCAACCTCTTTTGAAATTAAACCAGCCCTCCTAAACATGCTTCAACAGAATGTGCAATTCTATGGACTAACGAATGAAGATCTCAATGCAAATATAGTAAATTTCCTAGAAATTTGTGATACCTTTTGGTACCATCAAATGTAGGAGGATGTGGTAAGAGTTAGGCTTTTCTCTTTTACCTTAAGAGATAAAGCAAAGGCCTAGTACCACTCCCTCATCCTAGCTAATGTCACCCCTTGGGATCAACTAGTTCATGCCTTTTTAGACAAGTATTTTCCCCTTACCAAAACCACAAAGATTATCAAGGAGATTACCAACTTCCAATAAACTGATGGGGAATCAATCTATGAAGTGTGGGACTGATACAAGGACTTGCAACGAAAATGCCCACACTATAACTTACCTAAGGAGCTCTTATTACAAACATTCTATAATGGAATAACCCCACATACGAGAGACACGATTGATGCATCTTCAAGAGGATTACGGATAAGAAAGATGGTAGATGAAGTAGAATAGCTGATAGAGGAGATGGCGAGGAATAGCTACCTTTGGACAAACGAGCGGAGTAGACAACCCACTACCTTTCTAGAACAAAAAAGAGTTATGGCTATTGATTAAATGACAGAGACGCAGGCAAAAATTGACAACTTAACTTGAAAACTTAACAACATAAAGGCTTCATCCTCAGCTTCGATAAATTTCATGCAACTAAAGTGTGAACTCTGTGGATCGATGGACTATGATACGGTGGACTGCTTCTTAATGAAGGATAACAATCCGGAGCAAGTTAGTTGTATGGGAACTCAATATGGACAAGGATGGGGAAACAATCCCTACTCCAACGCATATAACCCTAGGTGGAAGAATCACCTTAACTTCTCTTAGGCGAACAATGCTAGAGGATATTTTAGACCTCAAATACCACCAGGTTTCTAGCAAGATGAACTGCGTTCAATGGAATCTAAACCAGACAAAATTTTAGACAAGTGTGGACTATACGATGCACAAAAGATTCTAAAAGGCAGATTCAAACAAGTAACAAAGAACCATGCCTCTGCAATCCACAATCTAAAGTTCCAAGTAAACCAATTTTCAAACACTTTCTCTACGTGAAATGTGGGAATTCTTCCCAGCACTTTGGAAACAAAATCGAGGGAGTAACTAAAGGCTAACACACTTTGAAGTGGGAAGGAACTTGAACCACCCATAAAAACAATAGAGGATCCCTTCCCTCCTGTTGAGAAAGATCAAAGAAAGGAGAAAGAAGTGAATATGAGCTAATACCCTCCTTATATCACTCCTCCACTATATGAACCCTAAATCCCTTTTCCTCAACGATTACAAAAGAAGAAGTTGGACGTGTAATTTGAAAATTTCATTGAGAAATTAAAGAAATTATAGATAAATCTCTCATTTATAGAGGCTTTGGAACACATGCCTAAATATGCAAAATTTTGAAGGACATATTATCAAAGAAGCGTACTTGGGAGGATAATCAGACGGTAGCTCTAACTGGCACTTATAGTTTCATAATAACCAGCCAGATGCCATCTAAATTGAAGGATCCAGGGAGTTTCACAATACCGTATGTGGTTGGTGACTTTGAATTCACAAGTGCTTGTGCGACTTAGGAGCAAGTATTAATCTTATGCCTTTATCAATATTCAAGAAGTTGGGGCTGGGTAAGGTCAAACCAACATTGATGTTAATTCAGTTGGCTAATTAATCTATTAAAAGACCATTTGGAATAGTGGAAGACATTCTAATGCAAGTGGAGAAGTTTATTATTCCTATAGATTTTGTGGTTCTCGATTTTGAAGAAGATAAGAATTGTCCACTGATCCTTGCTCGGCCATTTATGAATATAGGGAAAGCTATAATTGACGTTCACGAAGGGAAATTAACACTTCAAATAGGTGAAGCTCAGATAAAATTTAATATGAATAAGGCTTTAAAGAACATAATAGCAAGCAGTTCGTGCAAGAAGGTTGAAATTATGGATTAAAATTAGCAAGAACAAATTGAGAGTTGCATTGTAGAAGTACAGTCAGTGGCAATAGAGACAAAAAATGGATATGAGAAACTTGAATCTAAAGGAGATGATGAGATGGAGGAATTGGATGTTCAAATGCATTAAGATAAATTAGTCTGAACTAAAGCACCCATACCATCATCCATAGAAAAACCACCCACATTAGAGCTTAAACCTTTACCTACACATCTCAGATATACCTTTCTAGGTGAAGGTCAAACGTCACCAATAATTATCTCCAATCAATTGAATAAAGAAACATGAAAGTAAGGTTATAGCAATTATAGGAAAGAGAATGAAATCCATCAGATGGTAGATTTATCATGTTCAAGGTATAAACCCAGATGCTCACGACCATCTCACCCATTTGGCTTACCAAGTTATGGTTTCTAGACATTATATGCCTCATTTCCTGCTAGAATTGTTGCAATTTTTGTTATAGGCTCTATTGAAATTGGAGATTGTTAGCAATCACAACATTCATCAATTCTTTCGAAGATGTACCTGAGTTTTGTTGGTACTCCATATCTTGAAAACTACACTAAGATTCCCTTTCATCCTGCTGGAATTGTAGGGTATTCTGTTGAAGTTGTTGCATACTCTTTTGAAGCTACTACATATTTTATTGAAATTGAAGATGGCCAGCATTACAGGTCTTGATATAGTCATTCAGAGGCATACCTGAGTTGTGACAAGAAGCTTCTGGTCCACACGAGAATTGTTGTGTATCCTACAAATTATCATAGAAGTGATTATGATGGTTATCCCATCCATAACAAAGTTAGGTTGATTCGTCCAACCTTGGTTATAGGATTGAGAATAAGAGTAACAAAAAATTACTTCCATCCATGACTTTTTTTTATAAATCACAAACACGAAACAGAATAAAGAAAGGATCATGAAATAACTAAAAATAAACCAATTACAAACAAATATATACAAAACACCAATTAAATAACAAAAAAAACAAAGACACTGCACTCCCCTGCAACATTGCCAAAATTGATAGCGTCTTATTGTTGGAGTTATGTAAATATAGTGCCCTAGAAAGCAAGTGTATTTACATGTAACTTAATTTTATTCCAGTTACAGTTTTGTAATGAAAATGTTTATTATTAATAAAACAAAAGAGTTTGGTTTTATATGTATGAGCATTATACATCTAGTCAAAAGGTATCGAGATTCTTTTGTAAGTAATATACATATACATAGAGATGTATGGGAAACATGTATATTATTAGAATC
>JAOQMP010058579.1:0-10682 GCA_027563575.1 Erythroxylum pedicellare | reverse complement strand
TTTTCCTAATTTCTCCGATTAATCTCTCGTGTACCCGATTGTATAATTCAACCCGTTATCTGAAGACGGGATGTTACATTGGATGTAGAGCTTTTCATAAAGATAAGGTTGAGAGCTCCTCCATCCGTTCCAAACTAGAGCTTAAACCTTTGCTAAATATGTGGTTGGAGAAGCTCCTAGTACCACCGTACAACACACCCTCGTAGCCCTTTGGGATGGAAGAAGCATAATAGCTCTAGATATAGAAACCTTAAGAGAAAAGGCAAAATTCTAAAGATCCACAGTTTTAGGATTCTGCCTAGAATGCAGACCTACATTTAAAATAATCTAAAACTTGGTAGTTAAAGTATAGAAAGGAAAGGGACTTCAGGAGATATTAATATTAGAAGATATAAAGAAGCTAGACATTTTAGGCAGCCATTAGTCTTGCATATCCAAACATAATCATCATCATTATGGTAAATAATTGCAACCTACGACACAATAAGGGTAAAATCAAAATTAGAATAATTTAGTAACCATATGTTGCATCTAATAGTGGAGGTTTTGATAGAAATTACTCTTATACAGCTACTATGGTATATAGTGCAAACTAAACTTTCCAAAGGAGATCATTGTGGAAAAGGGTGGAAAATATTAGCACATCAATACAACATCCATGGATTTAAATAATGTGGTACATAAAAATGAGGTGGAAAAGAATATGAGGCTACATTTCTACGCAAGTGACCTTAGAGAATGTATTCAAAACATTGGGTTCATGGATATGAAGATTGAAGACAGGTTCTATACGTGGTGTATTAATCAAATTTCTAGCTCTAAACGGAGGAAGAAGCTTGACCAAGCCTTAATTAATGAATGATAGATAAAGAGGTTCCTCAGAAGTAAAGCAATTATTGATTCCCTAGGAAATTCTAACCACATAGCAATTATAATCCAGGAGCTACAAAATAATTAGAGAAGGATGGGTCCCTTAGATTCAATAATTACCTCATAGAGGAAGAGGGCTTTTTTAAGGTGATAAATAGAGGCATGTGGATGGGGATAAAAAAATAGCAAATAATTTCAATATGCCAGGAAACTAGAATTGACTAAAATGGAGATTAAGAAGTTAAATGGGGTGAGGTCAATGCATACTAATGAGATGGTATATGAAACTAAATCAAAACTAATTCAGTTTCAGAATTCCTTATACATCAAACATTCGACCCATATCTAAAGGTAGAATAAAGAAAGTACTAAAAAATATTCAAAACTTGTTTTCTATTCATCATTCTTTATTAAAACAAAAGGCTTGGTTAAAATAGTGTCGTTCCATAATATAGTCACATCTAGAAGAATTTCTATTAAAATAATATCTTTAATAGATGCTAATGGGGATTGCATCACACCTTAATAGGAGATTAAAGAGGAAGCATTTAGATACTTTACGGTGTTCATTGGGTATTAGGACACCAATGGTTCCTTAATTGTAGCTCTTAGAACATTCATCAAAACTGACCAACCTAAAGAACTCAAGGTAGTAATATGTAGACCAATATCTTCTCAAGAAATAGAACAAATGGTATTTGAGCTAAAACCTATAAAGGCACCAGGGCCTGATAGTTTTAATGGATACTTCTTCTAGAAGATATGGAGCTCAACTAGACACTTGAAGTTGTCTAATAATTCTTTAAGAATGGTACGCTACTAAGGGAACTAAACAAAACCCACATCTATTTGATTCCTAAAACTCTTAATCCAAATTCTATGAAAAAAGTTTAGGCCTATTTCTTGCTATAACTTTGTTTATAAAGTCATATCCAAAGTTCATGTTACTAAACTGAAATAGGTACCACCACTTATAATTAGACTCTTAAAGAGAATTCTTGGAATGAATAAATATTATAGACAACACACATTTGGTTCTGGAACTCTTCAAGAATTATACAAGAAAGGACTCTCCAAGAAATTGTTCTTTAAAGGTAAACTTTAACAAGGCTTTTGACAGTATGGGTTGGGGTTTTATTATTAACCTATTATATGCTTCTATATTCCCTATTAATATTGAGCCTACAAACTCTTCAAAGAAGGAAAAGGTTTGAGATAGATGGATCTAATATCCTCCTATATATTCATTATGTATATGGAGACATTGTCCAAATTAGTCAAGTACAATATCTTTTTAAACCCTAACTTTAGATATCACAATAAGTGTTTGAGAGTTGGAGTGGCAGACTTATCTTTTACAAATGATCTGTTGATATTTTGTAAAGCAAATGATAATTTAATCTACACTATTAGTAGACTTATCTTTTGAAGGTGGCTAGGTAGCCCAAGCTTGAATTTATTAAAAAAAAGTCCAAGCTGGACACAAAACTTAGTTAACTAGAGTGGTTGGGCTGGGTTATTTTTACCATCTCTAAACAAATGTTGCTATTTTAGATATTATATCTTATATAATATTTTAGGAACAAAAAAGGATACTTATAATTAACTTTTACATAACACAATAGACAAATATATTAGAGAATTAGCATAAATCAGGTGCCAAAATCATTTTCTACATTTTACTTCCCTCTATTTTTTAGCTTGTATCAAGCACTCCCCCATTATTATGCCTTAATTTTCCCCTGATCTTCTCCATTAATCATACAAGTGCGGTAGAGTTAAATGTAAAGTTGAACTTTAAAATGGAAAAGTTGCAACTTTTTGGAGTTAAAGACAAGTAGGTCTCATATTGGTTTTTATCACATTTGATGTCAAAAGAAATTGATACAATTTGGTTTTATCCCTTTTTGCATTTTTGGTTTTCTTATACAACGTGAGAGGGATAAAACACTAGTTAGAACAAATTACTTGAAAAATTTACGAAAACTAATAGGAGATTTCAGGTGACACATGTGGGCATAATTGATGGCTCTTTGGGTTAATGTATGGATGAGTTTTGACTCTCAAACAAGAATGATAGCTTTGTCACTCATACATTGGATAAGTTTAGTTTTTCTGGTCCCATATAAGTGCCCCAAATTTCTTTGGAAGAAATTGTGGTTTTGATGCTCTAACCATTGACAAAGGTTCAATGCACTCAAATTATATCCTATTAAAATGTTTCTTAATAACTGGTAGTCTGGCATTAGTATATAGATATGAAAAAGGTTTTCCATGTAATGCTAGTCATATAATCATAATAATAAAAAATGAAAAAGATGACTATGAACACAATTCATACAGTCATTCTTTTTAAATATTTACTTATTAGTAATCTTTTTAAATATTCACTTATAACTACAAATTTACTTCATTTATAAAATTCGTTTTGAAAATGTCTTTATATATGCTTATTGGGTTATTAAGATTAAAAGAGCACTCTTAGGTTCAAAAATATTACCTAGAACATTTCCTACATTTTTTATAATGTACTATGCTTTAACTTTAATCACTTTTCAAAATCACAATATAGCTTTTATTGAATTAATAATATTTTAGATACCTTTCACATTTATAATTGGAGGACTTTCACATTTAACAATAATCTTTAATTATTTCTTTTCTGATGTATATTGTTAAAATTTGAATTTTAATCACACAAGCTCTTAGTTTCATGATAGCAATAACATATAAGCTCATTACACATACTTCTTTGCATATTGGAAAATTACTATTAAAGCATTTGGATGTACATCTAATTGAAGTAAAAACTAAAATTGACAAGGTTACTGCTATTAGGATACTTTAGGTATATTTCTCGAAGACAATCTATTAAAAATTCAAACTAGATTATTATATCACAATAAAATTTTATGTACTATGTATTAGACATCATAGAGCATTATGGTTTATTATGTCACAATGAAAATTTCTTAGTTGTTAAGATAATCTATATTATATACGTTACTTTAATGATCAATAACTTGTCCATGAAAAAGAAGATAGGCATTGGATGACATTTCCCAGTTATAGTGATGAATATATGAGTGTAGTTAATCATTTTCTTGACAAGGATTTTTCTAAGGTGGCTAATGGGAATGAAATTTCTTTTCTATATAAAAAATGTTGCAATTATTATTTGTATATAAGAAAGATTATATATGATTATTTTATTGATGATTGATTTGCTCCAATATATGATGGTTGGGAATTTAATAAGGGATAAATTAATGTAGGTATAGATATTGCTTATTATAATGAATTTGATGGAAGTTATATGAATGATAATGTAAATGGATCACTACCTGACACCTTTAAAGATGCAGATGATGATACCAAAAGTTGTGTAGGATTTAGTAATGGCCCAAATGTTGATGCTAAGAAGTTTTTTAAATAGGTAGAGAAAGGGAAGAAAAAGTTATATCCTATTTTTCAAATTTTTCTAAAATTTCTTTAACCATTCAACTATAGATTTTTAATTGTACCTATGGAATTATTAATTAACTTATATTAATTGCATAGGGATGCTTAAAGAGGCTTTTCCCGATGATAAGATTTTTGAATCTTTTAATACAACAAAGGAACTTGTGAAGAATTTAAGACTTCATTATGAAAAGATGACTTGTATGTCCCAATGATTGGATTATGTATTAGGGGAATAATGAGAAAGCAACTACCTACAAAGTTTGTGGTTTATCTAGTGGAAACAAAGTTTATAGTGGTGAAAATGATATAACCCACTATATAATCTCAAATATGAGGCAAATTCTAGCCAAGGTGTTTAGATATTTTCCATTAAAATCTGGGTTACAACATCTTTACCTGTTTCTATAATAAATTGAATTCATGAAATGGCATGATAAAGGGTATCCTCAAGATGGTAGTTTAAGGCATCCTACCAATGGCCAAGCTTGGAATGACTTTGACTTATTATATGATGACTTTGTATGAGATCCTTCAAATTTCATGTTAACCCTTCCCAGTGATGGATTTAATCCTTTTTTCATAAGAAGTGCTTCACATAGTATATGGTCCAACTTTGTAAACTATAATTTAGCACCATTAAGATATCTGAAATTAGTAAACTATAATTTAGAACCATTAAGATGTCTGAAATTAGAAATTTTGATATTGTCTTCAATTATACCAATCCCAACTTCTCCTAGAAAAGATATTGATTTTTTTTCATCCATTGATTAAAGAGATGATGGAGTTGTGGGATTTTAAGATAGATATATACGATGCTTCAACTAATTAATCATTTAAGATTCGTCCAGCTGTATTACATACAATTAGTGACTTTTCATAACATGCAATATTATTTAGATGGAGTGTAGAGGGAAAGTTAGCATGCCCTAATTGTCATTATGAAGCTTGCTCTCAATATTTAAAGCATAATCAAAAGACTTGTTATCTCAATTATCAGAAAATTTTGGATAGAAATCATCCTTGGAAGTGCGATAAAAGATCATTCAATGGTGATATAGAGTTAAGAGAATCACTAATTGCTTTGTCAGGATTTAGTGTGTTAGAGTTTATTAATGGGTATTATAATATGATTGGGAATGAAAATAAGAAAAAAAAAACATGAAATGATAGTCCTTGGAGTAAGAGGTCTAATTTTTTTTAATTGCCTGACTGGAAGCATAATAGGTGTCAACATAATTTTGATGTAATGCACATTGAGAAAAATGTATGTGACCATGTTCTTAAAACTTTGTTAGAGATCCTGGGAAAGAAAAGGGGATTATAATAGATTTGTAGCATATCAAAGTAAATGAATCATGTGTGTCTCTAGCTCAGACATACTTTTATATGGCCCCATAAAAGAAACAACACTTCTATTTAGTTTTGAAGAATATGTAACGATCGTAAGGTTGTGCATTAAATATTGCACAATGTGTTAATTTTAATAAAAGAAAACTATTAGGATCCAAAAGTTATGATGCTTACATTATTATAAAACATTCACTCTAATTAACTATGAGAAAAACACTACTAAAAAAGTTATTACTTTCAATAGACTAGGTGCTTTTTTTCAAAGGGGTATATAGTAAAGTCAATAAGTCGGAGGATCTTAAGCATCCAGAAAAGGAAATTGTGGAAGCATTATATCAAGTTGAAACAAATTTTCTACCTTATTTCTTTAACATCATGGTTCATTTGCTTATTCATTTTCCAAAACAAATCAAATGTGTTGGACCATTACATTGTCACTTTATATACTTGATTGAGAGGAATTCAGGTGAGTTCAAAATATTTGTTCATAATAAAAGACAACTGGAATGGTCTATAGTTGTAGGATACTTAGTTCAAGAGTATGCAAATTTTTGTTTTATTTATATGCCTTATGAGGCGAGAAAAAAATATAACAAGTATATAGAAGAAACCAGCAATACAAATCTTATTGAAATATCATCTTTTTTTCTCTAAAAGTTAGACACATGTTGGAGGGAAAAGGTAAAGGAAATGCAAAATAATCAATTTAGAGTTAAATACGTTATGTTAATCTCACAAATACATTATATTTAATTAAGATGAAAAAGAAGTTGAGAAGTATATTAGGTAAGGTACAACTATATTAACGAAAAATTAAAAGAGATGAGGCTTCGGTGGTTTGAACATGTTAAAAGGAGACACCTTAATGCGCCAGTGAGAAGATGCAAGAAAGTGGTACTTAGAGACTATAAAGGAAAAAAAGAGGCTTAATTGGAACTTACCAAGGATATGACTAGCAATAGAAAACTTTAGCATATTAGGATACAGATAAAAGATCTAACATAGAAATGTCTCTCTCGTTCTCTTAGGTCTTTTAAACATTTTCGTTCGAGTCTTTAGTTTATAGTTACCTTTAATAATTTGATTATATAGTATTTTCCTCCTAGTTATTTAGCCTATGCTGTTTCTTACTTATTTTAATTATTTTCTTTTAATGGTTTATTTGATTTATTCTTGTATTTGTCTTTTTTCTAGTTTATGTATTTATTTACTTATTTGTATCTTTTATTGTTAATTTGTACCATGTTCTATATGTACTATATTATGTATAGTATTACATTTTTTTTTTGTTTATATGTATTCATTTATATTTTGTATTACATGTGGGTTGGAAATAGCCTCCCTACTAGGTAGTGATAAGGCTGCGTATATTTTAGTACGATTCTCAATAGATCTTATTGTTTTTGTTTTATTCTTTTTATGGAGCATAATAATTTAAAAGAGAAAAGCGACAAAGGAAGTCAATGAGAAAGGGCATAATATCATTACAATGAGTTTCTCCAATGGTTTCAGGATAAGGTGATACCTTTTAATGACTCCCTAAGTCATGTTCATTGGTTATCCAAAGGCCCCTAACAATATGACAAAGAAACATTATGGTTATGTTATTATTGGACATAAGTCCATGACTAAAAATGGGATGCAAGATGTAAGAGTCAAAGTAGTGGAGTTACTTTAACAGAGTCAATAATAAGTTTTGCAAGTTCTAGAGACCAAAGTCCAACACTTGGAAACATGAATTACTATACTGAAAGTGGATTATTAGGGATAGTTAATATAGTTTTTTTCAAATGTTGTTGGCATCAAGAGGAGAAAGATGATTATGGGCTTACTCTTATAACCTTTAAAAACTTATAATTATAAGGAGGATCCATTTGTATTGGCCAGCCAAGTATAACAAGTGTTTAATGTAGCTTATTGTCTTGAGGAACGTTGTCACTATATAGAAAAAATCATGTATCTAGGTATTTGTTTGACGTATCTTTTGATGACAATGAAAATATTGAATAAACATATTAGGTAGAAATAAATGACTATATCAATTATTTACCTATAGACACAGTTGACATACCTTTAAATATCTTAAATATGAAAACATGAAATGATAATGTTGAAGATTTTTCAGACTTTGATGACACTAACTGGGATTGGATGGTTATTGATCAATAATTTGCTATAGAAGGTCTTTAGTTGTTTTTCTTTTTCTATTCAAAAGATTTAACTTTCTTTAGTGTATGTTTCAATAAACTTTAATAATCTAACAATTGTTTATTATTATAGGTCTATATAATGAAAAAAGGGGGAAAAGCAACTATTTGTTACCAAGTTCATTGCACCAAGGTCTATGGCAAACTTTTTGACAAAAAAATAGAAGAAGACTCATACCTATGAACTAAAAGATTCATCTGACTTGTCACATAGAGAGCAAAAGAATTTTTAGTGAAGAGTAATGCCAAATCATTAAATAAAATGCACCAACAATAATTCTAATTGTTGTCCATAAAGAGGTATATGTTTTATCACTTCTTTTGGCATATATATGTGATTACTCAACTATTAAATTTGGTTTATACATAGTAGCCATAGCAATAGATATTTCTAGTCCTTTTTTTAACTATGAATATAATTTTTTCTAATTATTAATATAGATAAATAAAATTATAATTTTTTTCATTCTATGGTTTTAATTGTCACAAAAATTTAATAGAAAAGGCAAGATTAATCCTTTAAAAAGAATGATAGACCACAACCTTTATGCCTTTTAGGTAGTGTTGTTGACTTTTAAGGTGGAAAAACATAAGAAACTTATTGATGAACAACCACAAGTGGAATAGGTAAGTGGAGGGGATGAACCATATAAAAATATAGTTGAAGGCAATATAAAGGAAGTAATTGTTCAAAAAGATTCTATTCTTCCTCTAAAAATTATTATAAAACAAGAAAATGGAAATGCTATAATCATGGAAGTGACAAAAAGTGTTATTGCCTAATACAAAGGTAGTCATATATTATACCATCATGTAAATCATTTTCTACTTTATACTAATACTAATAATTGTTTTGAATTTAGAATTTATGAAGAAGAAGGGCAGAGGTCAAACTTCACTCAAAGAGGTTTATATAAGATATGTGGAATAATGCAAACCAATTTTTTTGATACTCTTAATTAGGCAGTTGGTCTTAATGAGAAGATGCTGACTAAATTCAAAACTTTTCTTATGTATTATGACTTTTAAAAAATCTTGCACCTCTAGATCATGTCAATTGGTGTAAGAATCCCAAAAAACCTATTTGGGAATATGTTAATGTAAGAAACCTTCAGACTAATACTCCTTTCTATTTGATTTATGAAATTCAAATGAACATTTATTTCATTGTGGAAAAGATAATGATAGAGAACCATGGGCATGTGAAAGACAAGAAGAGAAGCATACATGGTGTGATCTGCCTCAAGGAAGCCTAGTACATGGCTTGCATGGACATGAGATTGCAAAAGGAGGCTTAGGAGCTGAAATTGGATCAAATTTGAAGTTTGAAGGTGCAAGGCAAGGGGCTAAACGAAATTCCCATATCAAAGGCCCAATATTCAAGTCTAATGTTCCTAAAGATCCATTACAAGATATTAGAGGCCTAATGACAAGAGATAGGGCCAAAGCAATGAAGAAAGAATTGAATTGTTTGATCTAAGACGTTCAAGAGATAGAGCCCATGTTGTTGAGTTAGATTTCATCTCATAAACGTCCAAAAGGCATTTTCTTACTCCTTGAAGCCCAATATGAGGTGTCCAAAGGCCCATATGGAGCCCAATTGGAAGAACTCACTTAAAATACCATGTGACAACCATGTGCCACTTAAAAATAAGGAGAAGGAAGTGATCTATAAGGTCCAATATGTTCAGATCATGTTTTAATTAGTTTCCTTTTTGTTTTCCTTGAAATATGGTCATCTAGTCAACACCTTTCTAAGTTTATTTTGTTTCCTTTTGGGTATTGGTTTGTTTCTTTTTATTTAGTTTCTTCTTTAGGACATTAAGTTAGGAAGTTTTTCCTATAAATAGGCACCCTCTATGTACTTTGAAAAAGGGATTTTCATTCAGAAATAATATTAAGTATTATTAAGGGCATTCTTGCTTTCTTTGTATTCTTTGAGAACACTTGACTTATCGAAGGAGTGGTCTTCCTTTGTGGCATCCCAAGGTTAGATTTCTAAGAGACAAGTTCTCTTAAATTTCTTTCCATTGACCAACATTCTTGCTAGGGTTCTAAGAGACAAGTTCTCTTAGGGTTCTTTCCACTGACCAACATTCTTCTAACCTCCCTTTTTCTCTTTATGATCTATTTATATCTTTTCAATTTTGTTTCTTATGCTTTTGTGCTTGTTTGAATCTAGCCATTCTCGAGCATAGTTCCATCTTGTCGAAGGTTCTCTAGGACAAGTTCCTATTAAGTCTCGCATCATTTGGTATCAGAGCGTTTTGGTTGCTAGATTTCAAATAACTATCCTTTTGTTGTTTTTTTTTGTTCTTCTTTGTCCGTTTTTCATCCACTGTTTCATTCACTTCTTGTTTAAGTTTTTAGCTGAATAATAGGTGTTTCTTTAAGTTCATAATCTCTTCTTTCTCCTCGTTTTGGAATCATTCAAATCCAAGCTTTCTAGAGAAAGTTACAATAAGTCAAAATTTGAAAGTGTCCAACTTCTAAAAATTACTTTGTATTTTTTTGTTTCCATATTTATTTGTGTGAACTTCAAATTATCTAAAGTAAAAAGAAGTAAAAGTCAAAAAAAAGAAATTCGTCAAAAAAAGAAGAATAAAACAATCAAAGTGTGTGTTGCAATTTCTAGAGAAGTGGAGTCCAACTTTGCTACTTTCCTAATTGCAATCAAATAAAGATAACATCTTTGCTATTGCTTGAACTTGAATTGCAAGTACTTTCCTATCTTGTATTGCTTGGAACTTGCTTACTTTCCTATTTGCTTCACTTTCTTATTTCAAT
>JAOQMP010058521.1:0-10685 GCA_027563575.1 Erythroxylum pedicellare | reverse complement strand
AAAGAAAAAGAAAGGAAAAAATCAAAATCAAAATGAACAAAGAAACAATAAATTCAAAACACACAATCACACAAACACCCAAAACCCATCTATTTATCAATTGCAGAATAGTCAAAACCCTAAAAATGAACACCTACCAAGCCCAAGAAAGCAAAAGTATGCCCCATTATCACAAATAGAAACCAAAACAAGCTTCAGCAGCTGTAAATTGAACTTAACCCACTCAAAGACCAAGAAAATCCAAGAACATTAGTCACTTCTATAACTAGTACATAGAGACTTCAACATCAACAACGATCATGTAGCTAAAACAACACAACACAACAAAAGTAGAAAGCTTAATGGGTATGTTAGAAAATGAAGCTTACAACTAAAACCGAAGAAAAGGGAGAGACATTGGAAGCCCAAATCGAAGAACAAGATGTGAAATCTATGAGGAGCTAACAAACTGTAAAAGAAGAAGAAGACGAGGAAGAAGAAGAAGAGAGATAAATACTTATCAATGTCTTTAATTACTAGTTAACTAAAACAAACACAAACGCTAACTCCACTTCCATTCCTAAATAAACATTCTTAAGCCAAACTAAATCACAAGGAGCGACTTCAAAACAAACGCAAAAGGTTAAGCACTAAAAAGGAACAACCCAAGAAACAAAACCCTAAATTCTGAAACATTGACTGATCTTCAAGAAATGAATGGACTGGTAACTCCAATTATGGAGAGAGAGAGAGAGGGGGGGGGGGGGGGTTTACGTGGAAGAGCACCTACTAGATTGCGATAACTGAAGGTTGGAAGGAGGGAGGAGAAGCTCGACAATGATGTAGCTTTAGTGATCGACGACAATATATTTCTAGAAAATATTGAATTCATTACTCAATTATAAATTATGTATTTAATATATTTGTAAAATTAATAGGAAAAAGACAAAAATGCCCCTGAAGGCAAAAATGTCTAACAATCTCCCGCTTAGACAATTATTAATTGCAATTTTTGTTAAGTTTAAAACAGTTTAAAAACTTGGTTAAGTCACGCTACTGTATTGGTACCAATTTTAAAAACATTTGATTCAAAGGTAATGAAAGTCCTACATTCTATCTTGTAAGGCTTTCGATGCTGAAAAATATTAAACACCTGTGTCATGTGTGACACAGGTTCAATATAATCACGAATATCTAATAACTTACTAACATGAATGGGAAAATGAAATGTAGTAAACTAAGATGATACCTGTATGATCTAAAATGTATCATCTTCATCTGTAAGTCTCGATTTCTCTAAATTTATGCTAAACTACATTTGCTAAATTACAACAGAGAAATCCTATTTTCTCTTACCGGATGCTAAACAGTATTAGAGAAAACTTGTTTTCTCTCACCAAATGCTAAACTTCATTAGAGAAAACCTTTATATTCTCCAACTGAATGTTAAACAACATTATAGAACCTTTATGGGATTCAAACCTTATGTCCCTTTATGTGATATGAAACTTTAAAGGATATCCATACAAACTTTATGTGTTTAATGACATAGACTCAAGGTCAATCTTTATAAATGCCCAATGACATAGACTTAAGATCAACACAAATCTTAAGGCTTCCGTATGACTGTATACAAAAGTAGTTACCCCTGAGGATAAAAGAAATTGATCATCTTTATTAATGACTAACCATAATGTCATAATACATCAAAATATACAAAATATTTATAAGTAAATACAATGATCCCTAAATATTGTTGTCTAAAGACTTTAACATGCCTATACTGTATACATGTCTAACAAACACTAATGGGCGAAGTCCTTTAGTTAAAGGATTAGCTAACATCTTCTCAGTCTGGAAGTGCTCCATTTCAACGTCACCCTTCTGAATCAACTTATTTATGGTCAAATACTTGACCTCCAAATGCTTAGACCTTGTGATACTCTTATTGTTGTTATTGAACAACACTACAACAAGATTATCACAATACAACCGAATGAGTTTAACTATCGAATCCACTATAGACAACTTAGAAATCAAGTTTCTGAGCCAAACCGCCGGTATAGCAGCTCCATAACATGCAACAAACTCTGCATGCATGGTCAAGGAAGTTACCAGTGTTTGCTTGACACTCTTCCATGATACTGCACCATCTGCCATCATAAAAATGTATCCTGATGTGGATTTGTGATCATCTGGACATATAACAAAATTGGAGTTCGTATACCCTGTGAGATTCAAATCGTTGATTTTTCTATATGTCAACGTATAATCCTTGGTACCCTTTAGGTATCTCAACACCTATTTGATTGCATTCCAATGGCCCATACCTGGGTTTGCCAGATATTGACCTAGTAGTTCGACAACAAATGCAATGTCCAATCTAGTGCATATCTGGGCATACATCAGACTACCAATTGCACTAGATTACGGGACATTCCTCATAGCCTCTCTCTCAACTTCATTCTTTGGACACTGTGCCAAAGATAATCTCTCTCTATAAGATATGGGTGCTACAAAAGGTATACATTTAGTCATATTAAACATTTGTAACACTCGTTCGATGTATGTGCTTTGCTAGAGGCTCAACATGTTTTGAGATCTATCTCGGTGAATCTGTATACCGAGGATGAAGGATGCTTCACCTATATCCTTCATGTCAAAATATTTGGCCAAAAGTTGCTTTACTTCATGTAACATGGTCAAATTATTTGATGCAAGCAAGATATCATCGACATACAGTAGTATGAAGATGACTTTGCTCTCCCTGACCTTATAGGATAAACATCTTTCGTCTTTATTCTCCACAAAGCCGAATGAGGTCAAAACCTCATCAAACTTTTAGGTACCATTGTTTGGAAGCTTGCTTCAGACCGTATATTGATTTATTCAACTTACAGACTTTGTCAGTTACATCTTGATCCTGAAAACCTTCAAGTTGCTCCATATAGACCTCCTTATAAAGGTCACCATTTAGGAAATCGGTTTTAACGTCCATTTGATGTAGCTCCATATCATAATGAGCTACTATTGCTATCATCACTCTAAGTGCATCCTTCGAGGACACAGGAGAGAAAGTTAACTCCTTCTCTCTGAGTGAATCCCTTGACAACTAGACGCGCTTTAAACCGCTCAACTTGACCCTGTGTTTCCTTCTTGGTCTTAAATAGCCACTTACAACTGACATGCGTGCAATGTTGAGGTAAATCAACAAATTCCCATATCTTATTATACCTCATAGATTTCATCTTATCCTTCATTGCTTCTCACCACATATTTGCATGAGGTCCAGAAACAACTTTTGTAAAAGTCACTGGATCCGCAACATGTCCTATATCATAGTCTTGTTCACCTAAATAGACTATGTAATCCGATAAGATAGCAGGTTGCCCCTCTCTGGTGGATCTGCATAACTGCATAGGCTCTTATACCTTAGAAACCTCTTCCTGAATAGGAGTAGGTTTTTGTGCCTCTACAGGCACGGTACTCGGGCCTTCATCCATCGGAACTGACTGTATAAGAGGAGGATACATAATAATTGTAGTATCTGTCCTATTGTTTTCTGGAGGATGTGAGGATCCTCCCTCATCATAGACATTGTATTCCATAAACTTTGCCGTCTGTGATTCCACCATTCTGGCTCCTCCTTTTCTACAGTAAAATCTGTAGCCCTTAGAGTGGTTGGGATAACCCACTAAATAGAAATGAGTTGAATGAGATCTCAATTTACCCTCATTAGGATTATACAACCTCACCTCAGCAGGGTAGCCCCACACACAAATGTGTGTAAGGCTTAGCTTCCAACCCTTTCAGAGTTCAAAAGGCGTCTTTGATACTGACTTGCTTGGGACTCTGTTCAAAATATATAATGCTGTCATGATGGCTTTACCACAAAGGTATTCGAATAGGTTAGTCCTGCTCTACATTGACCTTATTATGTCCTTTAGGGTGTGATTACGCCTTTTGGCTACACCATTTTGCTCAGGACTACCTGGCATAGTAAACTGAGCCACTATTCTAATCGATTCCAAATACATGACAAACGGTCCTTTTTCTTATCCTGCAACCCCATGGCTGCCATATTATTCCTCTCCTCTATCACATAGAATAATCTTTATTGATTTTTCCAACTGGTTTCCTACTTCAGTCCTAAAGATCTTGAACTTATCAAGAACTTCATACTCTTCTTTAAATAAGAACACGTAACCATAACGAGAGTAATCATCTATAAATGTTAGAAAGTATCTAACATTACACAACGTGACTGTATAAGGACCAATAACGTCTGTATGTATGAGGTCCAATAAGTTAGAAGTATGAGTTGACCCTTTTTTCTTTATCTTGGTCAACTTACCCCTACAACAATCGTCATATGTTTCCAGGTCACTGAAGTCCAGAGTTGGGAGAATGTTATCCTTTATCAATCTCTCAACCCTCTCCCTGGAATTATGGCCAAGTCGTTTATACCATAACATGTATGACGTTTCCTTTATAAAGGTTCTCTTTCGAGTAACAAGTTCGGCAACATAAGAAGAGGCATATATTTCATTGGGAGTAAGACACATTTTATACAATTTGTAGGATAAGAAGGCAGTAACGATATGTCTTGTATTGATAGCAATATTTACAACTGCATTATCAAATACAAAATGAAAACCTTCATTATCCAAAACTGATACAGAGATCAAATTCCTTCTAAAAGTTGGTATATAAAATGTGTCCCATAAAACCAATACAAACCCTGCATCAAGGTTTAATCCTACATCTTCTACGTACAAAACATCCACCTTTTCATTATTGTCAACCATCAGCTTCTCCTCTCCCTTAGTCAGCCTACTCTTGGATCTGAACCCCTGTATTATGGAAGCAACATGGTTAGAAGCTCCACTATCTAACTACCAAGAACTTGATGTGATTATAGCAACATTGGATTCATGAATCATAAAGGAAGAGGAGTTACTTGACAGTTCCTGTTTAACCTTTGATAGCTTGAATTTCTGGAAATTAGACTTTCTATGTCCCTTCTTCTTACAGAACAAGCATCTCATACTCTTAAGGTTGTGTGGGCCCTTCGCAATGCTAGACTGCCCACTTTGAATATGAGGAGAGGGTTTGGGTTTCTTACCCTTACCCTTCGGCTGTCGGGGTTTAGCTTTCCCCTTACCCTTTGTAGCTACATATATAGATGAATGAGGAGAGCTCTTGATCTTCTTCTCTGCTGCAGCACACTAGGAAATCAAACCATTAATGTCCCAGTTCTCATCATGTGAGATGTAGGAGGTGGCCAATATCTCAAACTCTTGAGGAAGAGTGTTTAGTGTTTGATGCACTATAAGCAAGTCAGTGATAGGTATATCTAGTGCCTTCATTCTGCTTTGCAAATGCACTATCCAGATGATATACTCCTGGACTCCTCCCTCTCTAGTGTACCTCATAGAGAAAAGTTCCTTGATCAAGGCACTCTGCTCAGCATGAGAAGAGATCTTGTACCTTTGGGATATGTTGTCCATGAACTTTCGTGCCACGGTCGTGTTTGCCAATCCACTCAACAGATGATTGGGTATCGACCTCTTAATGGTCAAATAACACATCCTATTTGACCTTTCCTAGGTCGCCATCACTGCTTTGTTAGCCTGAGGTCTCTTTATATGCATGGCCATGCTAACATCTGCCATCTCCAATGTGAACTCTACGTCCTTCCTCCACTTCTTAAAGTTTAAACCATTTAAGATTTCAATGATGACAACATTATTGATGATTGAGAAGGTGACTGAAAAATAAAAAGACAATGTAAAAATCAGTATAAATGCAGGATAACAACGATACTCAAAACATTAAAGTAGTATCTCTGCAGAGAATCCGATTGCACATATTACAAAACATCTGTGGGTTGAATACATAAAATATGCAATTAGACCTCCACATAAAAGTGATAAGAGTACAAACCATCAACTCTCATGACACTACCATATATAGGTGAATAGATCATTTAAGTGACAATTTTCCTCCTTCTAATGTCTTTATGTACATCTCAAAATCTCATATAAGGTAAACACCTGTGAGCTGAATAACCAAATATGAGATCAGAGACATCCTCCATCATGTACACAGTACAATCCAAATACTGGCTTGAAAGGTCACTGCGGTGATTGCAATCTTACCAATACCCTACAAGGCCACAAACACAAGGGATGCATCTTTATGTCATCCTCATATTCTATATGGGCATAATGTATGTGAAAATCGGTAATCAATGAAAAAACTAGATTCACAATTAAATAATCACATACTAACATTGAAAACATTGTCTTTAAACTTTATTTGAGAATTTTAAAAATAAAAATATCAATGAGACTGTCTATCGTACTTTCCTGAATACCGAAGCTTCAGCATGAGACATAAAACTTTAAGTGTCTCCCTCATGTACTGTTCAGAGTATGAAAATGCAATCAAAATTAGCTTTAAAAAGTTTTAAAAACTTTTTCAGAATCCAATTACCAACGTAATAAATCCAAAAAAATTAAAAAACCACTTTAAAAAATTCCATAAACTCGGAAAATGACCCAAAACACCCCAGGATAGCTTTATGGGAATTTCTAAAATTTTGTGTTTTTTTTAAAATACTGTAGCAGAGGCTGTATAGCTAACGTAGGCACCATTTCAGGGCGCGTGGCGAGAGCTGCATATGCATGCGCAGAAGCATGTGGCGCGTGCGCGTCATGCAAAGATGCGTCTGTTGTACTATGCAGGTGCTGCACATGCCGACACGTGTCCCGAATCCTGCGGTCTATGTGTCTAGATGAATGTGGCGCATGCCACGCATGCGTCTGCTTCCCTACACCCATGGGAGTGTGCACCGCGTGAGGTGCGTGCAACCTGCGTGTGGTGCCATTTGGTAGTATGTAATTGGCGCGTGCAACGTAAGCACCAGTCGTGTCGCCACTCCCTCGACTCCTGTAACAATGTTGGGCGCGTGCAATGCATTGCCCTTCGATGGGGAGGGTAATTTTTGATGTCTCGAGATCCCATTTTTTGCTCCGTTATGAATCAAAAATTGGAGAAAACCATATTGAATGGAAACAAAAAAAACGTTCATTTCTATCAACTCGATTATGTAACTGCTCTAATACTACGTGTAATATGTATCACAGACCCTATTACATACCCAGGATCATACATGAAAGGGTAAAAAAAGGGAATGCAGAATCCCTAATTTCGGTTCCATTCTAAGTTTAGAAGCAGTTTTTGCTGCTAAAACGAGCTCTGATCGTCCCGAGACAATTGAGGAAGTTGTTCACCGACATTCATTTTGGGTCTTTCTACAGTTTCCTCAATATGCAAGCTCTCTTAATGGGTCATAGAATCGTTTGCTTACGATTGATATAAGTAATTGCAGGAGACCTTAGCCTTTATATAGCTTCCATATCGAGCTTCTCCATCACAAGGCCTATATAGATTAGATTCATACTGAAAGGGATATATTTTCTACCCGGACTTCGACCCATTAATCTAGATCATTTATTGGGTCACTTTATTAACCTTATTTGGATCAAATTACATAACTTAACTGGTAATTTATTGAAAACTAAAATTACAATTAATAGTTGTGCACTTTATAGGAGAAAGACAAAAATGCCCCTAAGGGCAAAAATGTCTACCAAATGTCCCTTTAGATCAAAGAAAGGGATGGAATGGTTTCTATTTCAGACATTGAGAAAAAGAACCCCTCTCAAAGGTAAAAGGCATGCACCGACAATTGGTTAAAAACTAACATATAGAAAGAAAATTCGTTGGAAGATCCCATTTTGTAACATCCCATTACCTGCAAGGAGGCTAGAATAGTAAATAAGAGTGATTAATGAGAGCTTAGAATTTGCATTTTCATGCTCATGCATAAAATTTCATACACATACACATGAATCGTGATGAGATACCCCAATTGTAGGCAAGAACAAAGAGAGAAATGTTGTCTGGAATCGATTGAAATTCAAGTATCATTAGCAAATGTTATTAATTAGTTAATTGACATAAATACATCTCTAGATGTAATGATTTTGATGGTATATGCCAAGGTATTAGAGCAAATGAATTTACTTATTGCCTTATTAAGACTTATTATAAAGGATGTTCTGATTAATAAGTTATGACATAAATTGATCATATTAAGATATTATGAAAGGTTGAAATTGATCTTCTTGAGGTACTAAGAATGACTGATAAGAAATAATGAAAAATAGCTGATTGAAAAGGATTTTATGAGCAATATAAAGGATAGTACTAAGAAATCTTCTTTTAAAGAAGAATTTCACTGAGATAGGTTCAGCGAACCAGATGATACAATTTAAGAATGACCAATGAAAGAAAAAATTAGAAATGAACAAGGAATGAATCAAAAGTGAATATTGGAGCCATATCCCTAGAGAAAACTCAAGCATAAGGTAGAAAATTCTACTAAGAGTGTATAGGTTTTGTTTGAGGTAAAGTATCCAATTATGTTAGTAGATTTTTGGAATTTGATGTAACACTATTGTTAAGGTGAGGAGAATTAGGGTCCACATCATATTCTGTGCAAATTTGTCTGGGAGATACAAATTATATCTGATGAATGTGTTACCAACACAGGAATTAAAGTTTGTAAATAAATTGAATTGTGTAAAGAAACTAGTATAAATGAGCAGACATTGGAATAAGTCATTGTGAAATCTGAGGAAAACTAAAGAATGGAGAAAATTATTCAAGAGAGATAAGTCAATTGAGAAATTGAAAATAACCTGAGATAATATTATCTCATTAGGGAACTAATGACTTAAGGAATTACGAGAACTAATCAAGGGCATATGGAGTTTTGGAAATAATTGTTTGAATTAACAAATGCCCCCGACAGCATTATGATATTGAAGATTAAAGAGATCCAAAGAAAGTTAAGGTAATAATGAATTGAGAAACTCCAAGGAAATTATAAGAGATCTAGAGTTCTTTAGAACTAGCTATATATATATATATATATATATATTGGACACTACCAGAAGTTGTTCGAGGAGTTTTTAATGATCTTAGCCTTTGACAAAAATGTCTAAGAAAAAAATTGTAAATCGTATGGGCTATCGAATGTAAAGAGAATTTTGAGGAATTGTAACATAAATGATAATAGTATCATTGAGAATTGGAGACTATGTAGTATACAGTAATGTTTCACACCAGAGATTAGGATGCGATCTAATGAAGTAAAATAAAGTGAGCGTGTATGCATGGAGATAATTAAAGTCTCATGAGTTAAATTATTCGGAATATGATTTAAAACTGCTGTAATAGTAACTGCCTTGAAAGCTTCGAGACATTATATGTACAGTGAAACATTTCGGAATTATTCAAAACATTAAAGTTTGAGGTAAGTATAGAGTTTGAACGAATTAAATATAAGGCTGAGATAATAAATAGATGTTACTGGAAGATTGTAATTATACAGATGAGCATTTCTCAGCAAGGCTAGTGTTGAAATATAACGTATTGAATAGAAAATTCAATAACAGTGTAACACAAATTTAGATATTGAGGTTACCAAATCTAGTGTAATGAAGAGTATAGAATGTTGAACTAAATATAGGCAAAATGAAGTGTTATTAGTTGCATTGAAATTTAAGATCAGTTTCGCATGAAAGAACCAACAAAGCTCAAATTAAGGATCCGAAATTTATGAATCTTATTGAGAAATTGAAAATTTAATCCAGATTTTGATTTTGAATAGGAAAAATGATACTTTATGATTGAAATAAAAAGGATGTGTACCCAATAGAAATGATTGAGCAAAGAAACTACTATAGAAAGCAAGTAACAACCTAAGCTAGACATCCTAGTAGGAATCCGCCAAAAGTAGTATTTTACTGCTAAGGATGTAGAAATAAGTGACTAAATGTTTGAATTACCAACAGTCTAACTATTGGAGATACGCTTAAAGCTCATATTTTGGAGTTCATAAGAACATAAGATCAATGTAAGTTTTAAACGATATCCATAGATTATTATATGAGGCGTAAAATGACAAAAAGAGTGGTTCGGCCTTACATTGAAATGAAGAGGGGAAAAAAAAAAGGTTAAAGGCTTGAATTGATTCGAGATACTATTGATGAGCAAAATGAATCTGTAATAAGGGTTAAGTGATCTAAGATAATGATGAATGAGTTAAGTGGATCAACATCGAGGTTATGGAATATCGTGAGATAGATATAAGAGTTAAGTGTTCTAATACTAAAGAGATGAAAAATAGCAAGCGAAAGATGCAACGTTTTTTAGAGTATCACCTTGCCAAGGTGTGCCTAGATTAAGTACAAGGTGTGCCTAGATTAAGTACAAGGTGTGCTTAGGTTAGGATAAGGAATAGACTAAGTTCAAATTGTATTGGTCCACATGATTTTTTTTTTATATTGAGGAATCAGTTAAGAAAGTGTAATGTCTGAATTAGTGACTGGAAAAAAAATCGAGTGATCCCATTGATCATAGTTAAGTGGAAGAAATTATTCAAGTGATGAAACAACTTGGGAGATAGAGGAGCACATGAGGAGACTATATCCCCATCTATTCAAGCAAACAGGTAAAAATTTCGAGGACGAAATTTCTTTAAGGAGAGGAGATTTGTAACATCCCATTACCTGCGGGGAGGCTAGAATAGTAAATAAGAGTGATCAATGAGAGCTTAGAAATGCATTTCC
>JAOQMP010058510.1:0-10685 GCA_027563575.1 Erythroxylum pedicellare | reverse complement strand
TGTATGTATGTATGTATATATTATGTTTTAAGACATAATGGTCTTAAAGCCTCAATCCAACAAAGTTATAGTATGATAACCAAGCTCTACATATTTCTTGTAATTCTATATTTTCATGAATGAACTAAATATATTAAGATCAACTATCATTTCGTTCATGAGAGAGTGTAAAAAAAACTTGATCTTTATAAGATATATGAAAACTATAGAACAGATAGTAGATATTTTCATAAAGACTCTAAATAAAGCTCAGTTTAATTATATTTGTAACAATACATGATTAACATATATGTAAAAAAATTCAATTGAATCATCTTTCCACTCTTCATCACAAATATAGTCAAAAAATTGTCTTATACATATAATTATGATATGATATTTCACTACATAAAAGAGCATTACATTCCTTTAATGTCCAAAGGAGGGATACTAACCATTCATATACACATAGAAGACTAAGAATGCATTTATGCTTCAAACTCATAAGTTTCATTACCATAACACTAATCCATGTTATTCATATAATATGGTATGTCATTTTGATGGTAAATATAGGAATATTGACAAGTTTTGTTTGACAAAAAAAAAAAAAAAACTTGATGAGTAAACCCATAAGGAAGTGGGTGGAAAAGAAGGCAAAGAATAATAATAAAGTTTCCCAAGTTCCTTTGGGTATTTAAAATACATTTATTATCTTAATATTGTAGGAATCTAATAAAAGGAAGAGTAAATGGTATATGGATACTAGATGCTTGACAACACATATTAAGTGCACTACAAAATTTACCTAACTTTGCACATTAAAAATTGTAGTCATGGTGAGTCGGGATCGTATCTATAGGGATTGTCTGGTTAATTCTCATAATAAAAATAATCGATGCAAAGGTAATAAAAGGGAGGTGGGGGGGTTTGAGTTTATGCAATCAAGAAAAAAAAATAAAAATTAAACTAATGTAAGCAATTTATCAAAAATAGTCAAAAGGTAGAAAAGTGTCAAATATGCATAAAACCCAGTTCTCGGATCAATCTCTACACACGATTAAACACATCTCATTGTTATAATGTTTTCACATCTATCCTAGGACAATTGATTGTGGACTAATAACACGCCCTACGAATCTCAGTTTTCCCTTAGGTTATTTAATTAAGAGACGCTCATTATTTAAACCTAACTATCAAATTACCTAGATCACGATCTCTAGATTTAATTGGATAGTTGCATTACAAAGTGGAAAACATATCAATGTAAGCAGTAACCTTATAAGCTCAAGTTATCTTACCTAAGTTTCGTTGTTCCTAATGAGTCGAGGTCATTAGTGGCTACTAATGAATCTCAAACACAATGATTATGGATTATATTCAAGATTCTAACAGTGAGTTCGTAATAATAATCCAATGAATGCATTACTATCATCTTTACAATACCAAAATCATTTAACATAGAACAACAATAATAATCATTAAAGAGAGAGTCAACACTAAACAAAGAGAAAATATGTTTAATTGTGACTTAGGCGTTGTTTTCACCTTCGAACTAGTGTTGGAAAGCCTAGCCCTCTGTCTTCTCCATCTTCTTCATAGGTCTCTAAGGAAGAGTTTCTCTCTGTCGCCTCTTTCATCCTGAAAAACCAAAAAAAAAAGAGTAAATGAAGGATTTCATTTGCTTCGTCAACATATTTATATTAAAACATTAGGTTTTTCGGGGATAGGTGGCATAGAAGTCACTGGCGTGACTGGCTTCTTAAGGCCGTGAGCATTGTTTCATAGGTGTGAGACTCATCTCCCCATGCAACATGTGTCATAGGTGTGAGATGAGCCTCAAGCCTATGACACATTTGTCACGGCTGTGAGAGATGTCTCATGGCTATGACAATTATGTTTGGTCGTAAACTCCTTTTATCATTCCTCATCTTGATGTTTTTATTATATACTCTCATCTTCCTTGACATTTTTTTTAAATTTTATCTTGCTCTAATCCTTTTCTTCTTGCTCCATGAAGACAATAGACTATGAATCTCAAGACGATGGCTCAACGAGTATGCTTTCGACTCACTTTAGCTATTATGCTTCCAAATTGTACTTAGGATCAAATATGAACTAAAGTGAGCGTCTTAAGCATTTTAAGGCATTAATCACTAAGTGTAATGAATTAAATGTATCAACAATTAAACACGTATCAAGTTCCCCCACACTTAGCTTTTGACCTTCCTTAGGCAAATCATCTAAATCAAAGTCACAAGGTAAAATACTTATTGATTTTTCATATTTCCTAAGAATAGATAATCATATGGAAAGATGAATAACTTTAAAAAACCATAGCAAGAACTCAACATTCAATGCTTCTACTCATGATCAATCAACATTCATTACCCTTAAAAAATGAGCAATTTAGAGGTAGACTTGAATAAAATGTGTTTAAATAAGATAGATCTATAGGTACACTCAAATACCATTCATGATCATGACATTCCATAACTTTGCACATCATTTCATTTCTCCACTAGTAAAAGTCACATACATAATCATGAATCGAAGGACTTTTCTAAGGTTGTAATGTGGGAAAGGTAAGGTGAGATGTATTTTAGGTAATGTAACATAAAAGTTCAAGCTAGTGAAGCAAAAGTAATACTCAATGCAACATCAAGTGCAAAACCAACTTTAATTCAAAACTAGGTACCAGCTATGATGAATGCAACAACTATTTTTCAAAACTCAACTCAATCTCTCAAACCATAAACTACATGAAACATAACTAATTAGAAGGAATCACTCGTAAAAATCATTGATAACAATACATTGCAACTATAAAGAGTAATCCTTCTAAAATGACATCTACCTCATAAGCAACAAACTCACATCATCTATTCAATACAACTTTAAGATGAGAAACCAATAATTAACAACTTTTCAAAACAAACGTATTTCCTCCTTGATACTTTTATTCAAACTTTTCCTTTTCTTTTTTTATAAAACTTGAAAGAAGCTACATAGACATGGGAATTTCATTGATAAAATGTAAAATGGTATTCCAACAATAATAACCATCCCATAAATATGCGTACTTCCACACTTATACTTTTGTACATCCACAGTCATCAATAATTAAAAAAAATGCTCTTTTAGCTTTAAGACTTGGGTAAGACATTTGGTTCAATTTAAAGCATGTAATGTGGTTAGCACAAAAGGAAAGGTTAATAAAGCTTAAAGGGGCTTAACAAAGGAAAATTCATATCAATGGGTAGGCTATTTGGCTAATGTAGCTTGTAAAAACAAAGAATGTCTAATCATTTTCATATTAATGCATGTGATAAAAATGTGGCCTTGATTAGAAAATCAAAGCAAAGTCAGGATGTACATGTCATAAAGGTCACACATAAGTAAAAGACAATGGGATTGATGTAGATGTGTCAGTCTAATAAGGCTCAAAATCTCATTGGCTTTTGTTTACCATTAGTTGCTACTCTTCTAAAGATAATGCATATTGACTAACCATATAAGCAAAAGTAAATGCGGCATGGATTTTTTTAGTCAATTCACACTCCAATTATGACTATATAGTCTTAAAAGAAATTAAAAAAGAGAAAATATTTTGATTATGTTTGTTTGATTTTGAAAACCTCCAAAGAAGCCACATAAGCAACAATTAAGCTAAAAAACATGTAGGAAAATTAAGACCCCTACCCCCATACTTAAAACTTACATTGTCCTTAATGTAACATCAAATGCAAGAAATGGAGAATTTAATGAAAATAGCAAATGCAAAAATGTAAATAAACAGAAATCAACTTCCCTAAAGTTGCCTCCCAAGTAGCGCCTTTGTTTATCGTCGTTGGCTCTACTCTAGTTTGCTCTCATTAAGTGATGCCATTCGCATCTTCAAGCATTAACACTTTCAGATCCTCCATTTGAAAGCCTTCGTAATACAGTTTCAGCCGATGACCATTTAATTTGAATATCTTGTCAATTTTCAGACTCCGTATCTCTACTGCACCAAAAGGAAAGACATAAGTTAACTGGGAATAACTTGAGCTTGGAGTGATATATCATCACTTTCTGACCCATTGAAAAGCTTTTCCTTGAAATCATCTTATCATGAAAAGCCTTTGTCTTTTCCCTATACATCATTGCATTCTGATAGGAGTCGTTCTGCATCTCCTCCAACTCTTGCAATTACAACTTCCTATGCACAACCACATCATCCAAATTCATATTGCATCTTTTTATAGCCCAATATGCCTTATATTGCAACTCCATTGGAATGTGACATGGCTTCCTAAACACCAACATATACGGAGATATCTCGATTAGTGTTTTATAAGTTGTCCTATAAGCCCATAGTGCATCTTCCAGCCTCACACTCCAATCCTTTATATTAGGCTAAATTGTTTTCTCCATAATTGCCTTGATTTTTTGATTTAACACTTCAGCTTGTCCATTGTTTTGGGGATGGTAAGAGGTGGAAACATTGTGCATAATTTGATATTTCCTAAATAGTGTTTCCATCATCTTGTTACAAAAATGGATTCCCCTGTTACTAATGATTGTCTTTGGCATCTTGAACCTGGAAAGAATGTTAGCTTTAACAAAATCGGCAATAACTTTGGCATCATTAGTTCTTATGGCTTTAGCTTCCACCAATTTATAAATATGATCGACCGCAAGCAATATATAATTAAAACCAAAAGATGGTGGAAAAGGTCCCATAAATTCAATATCCAAAACATAACAAATTTCATTAAAAAAAATAGGAATTTGTGGCATTTGATCCTTACGGGATAAGTTATCAGACCGTTGGCACTTGTCACATGACTTACAGAAGATGTAAAGCATCCTTGAATAATGAGGGCTGGTAGAAACCACTCTCTAAAACTTTATGGGTTTTCCTCTTTACTCCAAAGTGTCCTCTACATGCATACGAATGGCAGAAGGATAAAATTGAAGGTGTTTCACTTTTAGGCACACACCCCCTTATGACTTGATCCAAGTAGTGCCTTTATAGATATGGGTCATCCCAAACATAGTACTCCGCTTCATTCTTCAACTTATCCCTTAAATTCGTTGATAAACCAACATTTGTTAGTAACCAAGAAATTCACAATATCACATACCATGGTGGTTTCACATCGGTAGAAAATAATTGTTCGTCTAGAAATTTCTCTCTTTAAGTGATGTCATATTCTTCTTTGATCAAGCAGCTGAGGTGATCAACAACCACATTTTTTCTCCCTTCTTACCTCTTATCTCCAAGTTGAACTTTTGAAGGAGGTGAATCCATCTGATCAACCTCGATTTTGTGTCTTCCTTCGTGGGTAAGTATCTTAAAGCTACATGATTAGAATAAACAATTACTTTAGCTCTAAGAAAATATGAACAAAATTTTTATAAAGAAAAAACCACAGATAAAAGTTCTTTTTCAGTTGTAGAATAGTTTAACTAAGCTAGATTGAGAGTCTTCGAAGCATAATAGATGGCATGCAAGGCTTTGCCCACTCTTTGTCCTAGAATCACCCACATTGCATAGTTGCTTGCATCACACATGATCTCAAAGGGGAGTATCCAATTTTGAGGTTGAATCACTAGTGGGGATGTCAAAATCTCCTTAAATTTGTTAAAGGCTTCCTTCCAGTTATCATCAAACTCAAAGGAGACATCTTGTTGTAATAACTTGCATAACGGTGCAGATGTCTTTAAAAAGTCTTTGATGAATAAACTGCATGCCCAAGAAAAGAATGCACTTCCCACATAATGGATAGGTAAGATAAAGAAGAAATGAGATCAATTTTTAATTTATCTACCTCGATACCCCTAACAAATATAACATGCCTTAAAACTATACCTTGATCTACCATAAAATGACATTTTCCTAATTCAGTACAAGGTCAGTTTCAATGCATCGTTCTAATATAATAGAAAGATTCTCAAGGCATTCATCAAAGGAAGAACCATAAACACTAAAATTGTCCATGAACACCTCAATGATTTTCTCAACATACTTTAAAAAAATTCTCACCATACATATTTAGAATGCGATGGGTGCGTTGCATAATCCAAATGGCATCCTTTAGTAAGAAAATGTACCAAGTGAGAATAAGAAGGTGGTCTTTTCTTGATCTTTTGATGCAATTGGGATTTAATGATAACTTGAAAAGCCATCTAGAAAATAATAATAGTCATAGCTAGCTAATCTCTCAAGCATTTAATCAATAAAGAGAAGGAAAAATGGTTTTTACGAGTCATTAAGTTCAATTTCCTATAGTTAATAGAAACTCGCCACTCGATTTGTATTCGGGTGAGAACCAACTCACCTTCCTGATTGTCATAACTATGATTATAGACTTCTTAAGAACCACTTGAACAAGACTTACCTACTTATTATTGAAGATCGGATAAATAACCCTAGCATTGAGAAGTTTAGGCACTTCCTTTTTCACAACTTCCATCATCGGAGGATTCAGCCTATGTTGAGCTTGCCTTATGGGTTTTGCATCCTTCTCTAACAAAATAAGATGCATACATATAGAAGGGTTTATTCCTTACATATCTACAATCTTCCACCCAATGACCTTTTTATGTTCCCTCAACATTCGACCTAGCTTGTCTTCTTGTTCTAATGTCAGCTCTGTTGAAATGATAACTGCGAGAATCTGCTTATTTCCCAAATAGGCATACTTGAGGTATGAGGGGAGTGATTTTAGTTCCACTTTAGGTGCGTACGCATCAGAAGGTAACAACTTCTGGCGAGATTCAAGTAAATGCATGGAGGCCAAATCATACCTTTTTAAAGAGTGCTTAAATGATTCTAAGGTAGCTGTCATTTCAATAAGCTCTTCTCCCACTTCAACATCATTATTGCTTTCTGATTCCGTACGCTCAGTCAAGACTATTTCTAAATGATCCTTGCAACTCAACCTAAACATTTCTTTCACTAGAGGATCATTCACATCAATAAAGAAAACATAATGATCATCATGAGGATGTTTCATGACATCAAAAATGCTAAAATGAATCACTTCAATATCAAATTCCATCGTGAAGGTGCCCTCACAAACATCTGTCTTAGTTTGAGTCGTATTGAGAAACAGTCTCCTTAACAAGATAGGTATTAGATTGTGCGAAGTGTCATCCTTCATATTAACAACATAAAAATTCGTAGGAAAGACTAACTTATTCACCTACACCAAAACATCCTCAACCATACCATTCAGGTGAGTGTAAGCGCGATTAGCTAATTGTATGATAACATATGTTTTTTAAAGGGCCCAGATTTAAGGAATCATAAATTGAGTAAAGCATAACATTAATTGAAGTTCCCAAATCCAACATAGCTCTATTAATCACAGTGTTATCGATTTTAAAAGGAATAGTGAACATACCTGGATCTCAGCATATTAGAGGCATCTTCTTCTTAAAAACAACTAACACATTATCTCCCATCATCACCTTTTCATTACCTCTCAGCTTTCTCTTATGAGTACACAGTTTCTTAAGGAATTTTGCATACCTCAGTACTTGGTTAATTGCATCTAATAAAGGAATATTCACTTCCACCTTCTAAAAGTCTCTAACATCTCCTTTTCTTTCTCCTCCTTGTTCAGTCTTGCTAATCTTCTAGGAAAAGGTGGAGGGATAGTTTTAACAATATTAGGACTTTCGTAGTTTACCTTTATGCTAGATGAGGGGTTTTCTTCCTTTCCCAAATCTTTCTCAATTTCTTCTTCATTGGTAATCCTTGGTGGAGTTCTCTTAGGAATCTCAATCTCCTTTCTGTTCCTCAAGGTTAATGTTCTTCAGGTTAACCTCAGGTTGTGGTAGTTTTCCTCCACTTTTTAATTCCAGACGATTAAGCCTCACTGATATCTGATCCATTTGGTTTTCTAAATTTTATATACTCACTTTAGTCTCCTGTTGAAATTGTTGTATACTCTATTAAAGTTGCTGCTATATACTATGTTGAAATTGAACATTGTTAGCAATAAAAGTCTTGATAAATTCACCTTGGAAGAAGATGCTTATGGCTTTGGTTGCAATTTTTGTGATCCTTGTGACCTATTCTGGCAAAAATTCTGCTTCCTATTCCCACCGTAGCTCAAGTTGGGATGATCCCTCCAGCTTGGTTAACGTCTGGGAGAATAGGTTATACTAGTTAGGAAAGTTCCCTCCCATAGCATTCACATGCTCCATACTTCCCTCTTGTAATGTCGGACACTTATTAGTTGGATGGCTTGTGTTTAAACATATTCCATATGCCTTTACTTGTGCTTGTCCCACTGTAATTTGTCTAACAAAATATGTTATCTAAATGATGTTCGATTGATAAATTACTTACCTTTTTCACACGACGAACATTGTTGTAATTGCCAAATTGTTGAGTATTAGAAGCCATGCGCTCAAGTAGAATCCTAGCTTCGATGGGAGTCTTCTTCCATAGTGCCCCCACCGCTTGCTGCATCAACGGGACTCCTCTCCATTGGTAATAATCCTTCATAGAAATATTGGATAAGGAGTTATTGTGGAATGTTAAAGTGTGGACAACTAGCACATAACTTCTTGAATTGTTCCTAATACTCATAAAGGGATTCTCCATTATGTTACTTTATGTCACATATTTCCTTCTGAATGCTTGTTGTCTTACATGCTGGAAAATATTTTTGCAAAAATAGCCTCTTCATCTCTGGCCAAATATTCACACTTCCAATAGGTAAATCAAACAACCAATCCTTTGCTGCATCTTTTGGTGAGAATGGAAAGGCCTTTAATATGATTTGCTCATCTGTCGCCCCTAGAGGCTCCATACTTAGCCATACTACATCGAGTTCCTTAAGATGTTTATGCACATCCTCACCACAAGATCGTGAAAATTAGGCAACAAATGTATTAAACCAATCTTAATCTCAAAAGTAACATGCTCAGCAAAATTAGGAAATGTAATGCATAATGGTCTTTGGGTTAAGTCAGGTACAGCCAAGTCCCTTAACGTTGTCGAATTCACCATTGTTTCTTTGAATCCAATTTTTGGTTCTACTTTTGATATTGTTCTTGCTTCTCTTCTTAATATCCACAATGTCTTCTCGATCTCTGGATCAAATTGTACAAGTTCTCTATAAGGAGATCTCCTAACTACCATATACCAACACTAACAAATGTTTAAAGATTATAAAATAACTAAAAGAAATTATTATAAATAGATATATAAATAAATCACCAAATAAAATCAAAATGAAAATTAATTCACCACATTCCCCAATAATGGTGTCAAAATTTGATAGCACGTGTCAAGTGCACTATAAAATTAACCTAACTTTACACACTAAAAATTTGTAGCTATGGTGAGTCGGGATCATATCCAAAGATAATGTTCATTTAATTCTAGTAATAAAAATAATTGATGCAAAGGAAATAAAAAGGGTATTTTGAGTTTATACAATCAAGAAAACAAAATACAAATTAAACTAATCCAAGCAATTTATCAAAAATAGTCAAAAGTGAGAAAAGTGTCAAATTTGTGTAAAACCCGATTCTTGGATCAATCTCGGCCTACACACAATTGAACACATCTCATTATTATAATGCTTTGACACCTATCATAGGAGCATTGATCATGGACTAATAACATGTTCTGCTAATCCCGGTTTTCTCTTAGGATGTATTTAATTAAGAGATGCTCGTTAATTAAACCTAATTATCGAGTAACTAAGAACACGATCTTTAGATTTAATTAGGCAGCCACATTATGAAGTGAAAAACTGATCAATGTAGGTAGTAACCTCACAAGCTTGGGTTATCTTACCTAAGTTATATTGTTTTAATGATGCAAGGTCATTAGTGGCTACTAATGACTCTCAAACACATTGATTACGAATTATATTCAAGATTCTAACAGTGGGTTCATAATAAAACAGTGCAATGAACGATTAAGATCATCTTTACAATACCCAAATCATTCAACATAGAAAAACAATAATAATCTTTAAAGAGAGAGTCAATAATAAACAAAGAGAAAATGTGCTTAATCGTGACTCTAACGTTGATTTCACCTTCAAATCAATGTTAAAAAGCCTAGCTCTCCATCTTCTCCATGAGTCTCCAAGGAAGATCTTCTCTTTGTCACCTCTATCATCTTAAAAACCCAAAAACAAAGAATAAATGAAGGATTTTATTTTCTTTGTCAACATATTCGTTTTATAGTAAAACACTAGCTTTTTCGGGGATAGATGGCATATAAGTCATTGGCACGATTGGCTTCTCACGACCGTGAGCATTGTTGCATAGGCATGAGATAAGCCTCATGACCATACAAAATGTGTCATGACACATTTGTCATGGCCGTGAGAGATGTTTCACGACCATGACAATTTATGCTTAGCCATGAGCTACTTTTATCATTCCTCTTCTTGATGTTTTCATTATATACTCTTATCTTCCTTGGCATTTTCTTGTATTCTCTTGCTCTAATCCTTCTTCTTCTTGCTCCATGAAGACAATAAACTATGAATCTCAAGAAGATGGCTTAACGAATATGCTTTTTGTAACATCCCGTTTCCCTACAAAAAGGTTTGAACCCTAGAAATTGGTACATGTGAAAAAAAACATCACATCTCATGCTCATGAATTATATAAGGAGTACATGCACATGAATAGTGAATTTTGCACAGGAAAATGACTGTACATGCATTCATGACATTTCC